>JASAMY010001266.1:0-23920 GCA_030248085.1 Paralinhomoeus sp. GSCO2_6 | reverse complement strand
GAGCGTGTGCGCGCAGACGAATTTGTTGGCGGGCAGGTGACGGCAGCGCGCGCATTCCAGCGCGAACGCCTCCTTTTCGACGACGCGCACCGTGACGCGGTGCTCGCCGTCCAGCACGTGCCAGATGGGCGTGTCCGAGCTGGGATGCTCGAAGACGCTCGTGAAGTCGTCCTCGTACACCTGCGCCCACTCCGACGCTTGATCCAGCACCTCGGCGAAAACGGCGTCGTTCATCAGACCTATGTGTTGTGCATGGCATAGGTCGTTTGATGGCCTCATTGCTATGTAAAAGCTACCTTCGGGAATCAGCTGTCGAATTCTTGGGACAGGCACGTACAAAGAACATGGGCGCGTCATGTCCGAGCACTGGAAGAGTTTCGACAGATGCGCCAAGCGCTCAGCAGCACTCATAGTTCCCCACATTCCAACGTCGACCTAAAGTCCCAAAGAGATAATGCACTACAACAAACATCGGAAACCAGTACCAGTGGCGCATCTGGGAATTGACCTCAAGGGCAAGGGCTTACGACGAGGGCACAGTCCTGCTACCGCACCCCCCCCCCCCCCCCCTCGACAAGTCTCTACGACCCCCATTTTGTGGCGGACAAAGTAGTGGTAGAAGCGTGGCTGCGCTCCTTGCGCCACGGCGCTGCCACGGGCCTCCCGCTCGCCCCACCCCTTTAGAGATATGCAAGACGGAGAGACAAGAGAGAAAAATGTCGCACCGAAATAACAAAGGCCCCGTGCATATGGTGCATATGGTGCGTATGGTGCATATGGATCGGGTATTCCCGAAAATAGCTCGAAGTTTTAACAATGCAGGAGGCGGAGAAAGGGCCCGTAGCACAGCTCAATGGAATTTTCTATTATTTAGCTGACGAAAGTGATTTGGAGCCGCTCGCTGACTTTGTAATGAAGCATTTCACCGATGACGAGCCGACAAATGAAGCGTTGGGACTGAAGGCGTTTGTGGATCAACCTTGCGTCAGAGAGGTCACCGATCAATTTACTTGCGCGCACCATTGCACCCCCCTCACAACCGGTGCCAGGGGAGGGCGGTTTTAAACTTGGTAGGCATCCCCGCGGCCAGACTGCGGGGGGGGGGTTGAGCTTTTCGGTAAATTCAGGGTATGTAGACAGACATACACCTGTAACCGGGAATCGGATGGGACGGGGGGGGGGGGCTTTGAGCACCTTCTGGAGGTAGGGGGCCGGGGGGTCAAAACTGGGGTGGGGTCTGAGGAGGAAAGAAGAGGATGCTTTAGTCGATTGATTTTTAGTCAAAACTACACAGTGAAAACCCTAGGTACGTTTGAGTCAAAATGGTAGGTGGGAGAAAGTTCCCAAAAATTCTGGGGGTGGGTGGGTGGGTAAAGTTACATCCAGAACCTGGGGGAAGGAAGCCCCAGTTACAGGTCCAGACCCAGTCAACACCTGTCACCTATGTATGTATGACCCAAGGGCACAGGCGGATATGGGTTCAATATGCAAGCAAATTTGTATTTTCATACATTGCAGTTTAGTTTAGTTCTTCAAGACGTGCGTGATAGGGCCGTGCATCCGCACTAAAATGACTTTCATGGCGGTAGCAGGGACTGATATCGTTGGCTGCCGCATCACTGACGTGTGGCGCCGAGGGGCGCCCGAGCGCGTCCTCGCACCCCCGCTGCCGGGTCCTTTTTGTCACAATTGATGCCAGCCGGTGTGCTGCTAAGATAGTGTTTGGAATACTTATTGCAAATAAAAATAAATGCGCTGTGGAGTGAACGCTGCGCGCAAAGAGGTCCCAAAAAGATAGCCCACACGCCACTGGTGGCCATGCTCGCTTTCTTCGACAAAAACATTGAACGAAAAAAGAATTTTACGTCCCATGTCAACCATGTAAACCTTAGCCATACAGCTAATAAACTTTGCACTTTACTAGCGCAAGTAACTTGAAGCGTACGATTTGCCCAGGGGGATGGCTAATTGTTTCATTCGAGCCACAGGAGGGTGAATAATTGTAGGGGGGCTAATTGTGGAGTGGGCTGTGGATGAACTTGTGGATAAACTGGAAGGGTCGATGTGTGGTGGGCTTTGTTGGCCCAAAGCGCGTGGAGCAAAAAGACGCTGCGCATATACGTTGGTACACTCTAGCACACTCTCACGCCATCTCACATACATTTATTTACATACACATTCGTGACCGTACATACACCCAGACGTGGAAAAAAATTTGACTTTTAGACCATGGTCCATTCAGGGAAGGGGTATATAACCTTGTAATTGTAGGGAGGGCTAATAAACTCAAGGTGGTCTTGCTCTTGGGGGGGTGTAGGATTATGGGGGGGCTAGATATGACGGGGGGGGGGTAATTATGCGGCTTACGGTAAGCGAACTATTGGTGTTGAAAGCAGTAGAGCTCGTCTAGACTAGGACCACCAAAAAGTTGGTTTCGGTATCAGTAGTCATTCTGTTGAGTTTTTGTTGACGTTGATCTGTCTCATTTCAACCATTCAGCTCGCCTACTTCGAGATTTTGTCGGTGGCGCCAACCCACCGTCGGCTGGGCATTGCGCAAAAGATGATTGAATTGACAGAGCAGAAAGCGCGGTCTCTTGGTATGGAAGGAGTCTTTGTCATCGCCACCTCGTACAGAACACAGCAACTCTTTGGGAAAACTGGTTTTCAGGTTGGAAATGGAATAGTTCTTTTGGTTTCCCCACAATTTTCTCAAACCCCACCCCCATACCTGTAACCGGGTCTGGAAGAGTGGGGGGGGGGTAGCTGGCTGTTTTTGGGTGGGGGTCTCTGGAGCAAAAAGTGGGTGGGGGGGGGGTAGCTGGCCATTTTTTGACTTATTTTTTGGTCAGAAATGGGTATAAATAGACTACACAGTGTTATTTAGCTGTTTTATGGTCATTTAACACTGAAAAGCACAGAAAAACACTAACATTTACTCACTTTTATCGTTTTAGACAGAGTAAAAATCCCTTGGGAAAATTCTGGGGGGGGGGGGGGGGTCGGGGGAGTTGGGTGGGTGTTGGAAACATATTGTGGGGCCCCCAAATTCGTGTTTTCAACCTTCTAAAACGAGAAAAGTAATTGCCCCTCTATTTTCCTGGAAAAAATTGGCTGCCGCCACCTTTTGCCCTGGTGAGACGCCCCATAGACTACGTACAACCCATAGGGGCCAGACCCGGTTACAGGTATATATGTTATGTTATGGTCTTGGCTGGTATGGATTGTGCCAACAGGAGCGCCAAAGACAAAGGCACTAAGGGACAGTAAATCTTCCCTGACATTGCGTGGCTATAATTCATGGGGTGATGACATTTTTTTATGGGAGTCGTCAGGCCAAGGTATCCCCAGGCACCATGCCTGTAACTGAGTCTGGAAGAGGGGGGGGGGGGGGGGGGTAAAGTAAATGGCACTTTGGGGTGGGTATCTGAAACGAAAAGTGGGGGGTGGCCAAACATTTCTTGAATGGTGGTACTATTTGGCCAAAGTAGGCTGTAAATAGGCTCTAAATAGTGCTATTTAGCTGTTTTATGGTCAGCCTGTGTCCCTTGGCGCATCTTTGAGCGCCTCTGTCGCCACACAAGGCTGGACAGAGCGTTCCATGTTCCATAGTATTGATCGTTCCTCAGCGCACGGTTTGTCACAACAAAGAATGCACCACCTGAATCATTCATTTTTTTCTCTTTTTTTTTTCTCTCTAGGTGCTGAACGAAGTCATTCTGAGCGATTACGTCGATGAAACCGGCACGCAAATCATCCGGCCGCTTGATGGCCACACTACGGTTGCTCAGTTGCTGTTGAAGAGGTTCTAAGTGTTCATTCATATCGTATCCGTAATGTGGCTTGCTGGAAAAGTGCCTTGACAGAGAGGGGTGCTTTTTTTGACTGCTCGATTCAATATCACTTGCATAATCGTCGTCGCGGTTGGAGTGGAGATGGTGTTTGGTGAAGATGGTGATGGTTGCTGATCATGCGATGATGGCGGATTGGGTTCTGCTTGTTGCGCGAGAATTGTGCTATCAAATCGAGTGCAAGAAAGGACGATACGCTAAGCATTAGTAGATAACTTTGCAAGCATGGGATGGGACAACTCGCTGCTGCCAACTCGTCGATACATAATAATTCGCCATCTGGGGCAACTCGCCACTGCCAGTCTGATTGCATCTCTGACAATGCATGGGCTTACAGCAGTTACAGCAGGCATAGACTTCAGCGGTTTCGAGAAGCACTACATGGGCAAGCTCAACCAGCAGGTCGTCCGTTGGGGCCTGCTACGCTTTATTGTGCAATGGTGAATCGTGCACTGGCGTCGTCGTCACTGGCGTTGCCTGGGAAATTGCATTTAAAGCCGTGAAGAAGAACATATAAAATTTGATGTCGGCGAGTTGTTTCTGGCGGCCAGTTGGCATCTGTGAAATGGCAGGGAGCGAATCGGTGGTGTCGAGTTGGCTGTCAGGGAGCTGTCGCACGCACACCCCTCATCAGCGATTACTAAATGTGCCTGCTGTGGCCTGCGGATACGCTTTGACGATGGTGAACAGCGGCAGATGCAAGAAATGCATGCAAAAAGATGCAGCAAATCGATCGTCTATCACCACGTGTCAACCTACACCCAATGGCCCTGTCTGAGCCAGTTCACTCTCTCGACGTTTGTTTTGAAGTGGACGATGTTGTCGCCAGCAAAACTGATCAGCTTGCGCAGATCGCTCGATTTTCCAGAAGAGCGCGGCCCTGGACTTGATTGATCATTGGTTGAATGACCCAATAAGTGTTCAATGGCAACGGGCGTCTTGGCTTTGGCTCTCCAAATTGGTTCTCTTGCTAGTTTTGGCCGAAACTTCCAGGGCCGCATGAGACGTGCTGGTTGCAATGGACGCCACGGAGAAGGTGTCCATCGAATTGGAGCCCCCAATCCCAATTTCCCTAGCAATTCCATGATACAAAAATGAGGAAAAACTACAAGAAAAAGATACAAAAAGTCCAATTTAAAGGTGATAAGACGATACCACAAATTCTTGAATGGTACCCTGGGGGGGGGGGGGGGTTCTCTACGCGGGGTACTATAAGTTTCAACCCATAGCTATATTGGTGAGGGGGTACTTTTTTTGCTTAGACCTTCAACACTTGCTTACTTTTTTTGCTTAGAAATCAAACATCACTCCTCGTTTATCTCACACTCTTTATGACAGGCACTAGTGCGCTAGAGTTATGGATAGTGTACCGTAAACCCTATAATTCGCCCCCCCCCCCTATAATAATACACCCTCCCAAGACCACTTTGAGTTAATAAGCCCCCCCCCCCTATAATTACGCCCCCTCCCTAAATGAACCATCGTCTAAAAGGCACATGTTTCCATGTCTGGGTGTATGTATGGTCGCGTATGTGTATGTATGTACTACACGTATGTGCGCCTTTTTCCCTTAAAAATCGCCTCCACACGCCTTTTTGCCCACACATCTTCCCACTCATCGACACTTCCAGTTTATAAGCCCCCCTATAATTAGCCCCCCCCTATAATTATACACCCTCCTAGAGCTCGAACAAAAAAATTAGCCCCCGGGGGGCTAATTATAGGGTTTACGGTATCTACAAAGAGAACAAGAGTGGCTGCAGTGTACTGTACTGTATGTGTACCATGAATCATTGGCCTGGTTAGTGCTGGTGATGACTTGAATGTTGCTGTGTTGAAGAAGAATAATGGTTTTGCTGTTATCTGCCAGTTTAATTTTCCTTTTGGCGTTTCTAGTGTTTTAAAAAAGTATCTGTTTAAGATATGAGGCTGAGGTGATGAACCTGCAGAACTGAACTTGATGTAGTGTAGTCTGGATGTTGTTGCTGATGCAGCTACGTGTGTCTCTGACACAGGAACTGCACCTTTTGGTAATCCAGTTGAGCTCACTGGTCTGTTTCTGTCTGTTTGCCATGCTGGTTTGCCTCTTGTGCCGCGCATCTCTGTTCTGCTTTGCACTGCTCCTTCGGTTGCCTTTGGTAATCCTGTCATTGATGGAAGTTTTTTTGTGTGTAATGTTTGTTCTGATGCAGTTGTTGTTGCTAATTTCTTTGTTGACTTTGTTATGTCCATAACCATTGATGTTTGTGTGGCTAATGTTTTAGTTGATGCTATTAGTTCTGACATTGATGGCATTGATGCTGTTTTTGTAGCTGTTGTCAATGATGATGTTGTTGTTGTTGCTATCGTTGTTGTTAATGCCCCCATTGGTGTGGTGATTGTTGATGTTGTTGTGGTTGTTGATGATGTTGTGGAGATTGTTGTTGATGATGTAGTTGTTGTTGTTGTGATTGTGGTTGTTGTTGTAGTTGCTGTTGTGGTGGTTGTTGATGATGTAGTTGTTGTTGTGGTGGTTGTTGCTGATGTAGTTGTTTTGGTGGTGGTGGTTGATGATGTAGTTGTTGCAGTGGTTGTTGATGATGTAGTGGTTCTTGTGGTAGCTGTTGATGTAGTTGTTGTGGTAGTTGATGTTTTCACAGTGGTTGTTGATGTAGTAGTAGTAGTGGTAGTAGTAATAGTAGTAGTAGTAGTAGTAGTTGTAGTAGTAGTAGTAGTAGTAGTAGTAGTAGTAGTAGTAGTAGTAGTAGTAGTAGTAGTAGTAGTAGTAGTAGTAGTAGTAGTAGTAGCAGCAGTAGTAGTAGTTGTTGTTGTAGCAGTAGCAGTAGTAGTAGTAGTAGTAGTAGTAGTAGTAGTAGTAGTAGTAGTAGTAGTAGTAGTAGTAGTAGTAGTAGTAGATGTTGATGTTGCCATTGTTGTTGTTGTTGTTGTTTGTGATAGTGTTGAAGAAGGAGTTGTTTCTGGCAGTAGGACAAATGATGTAGAGCCTTGAGCGTCTTTTACAAGTGGGCAGGCTTCCTTCGATGTGCAGTTGAACATATTGCACCGATATGTAGGTGCATTGAACGTTGTTGCAGTACACCCTAGATTTGTTAAAAGTAATCAAATTGATATGGTTTAATCAAATTGGTATGTGTTAATCAAATTGATGCATGGTATGGTTTTTTGGTGAGAACGAGTTCGGTTGCAGCTGCAGCCAAGCTAGGTTTACATCCATGTTCCAAACTCATTTTGGGACAATTTACATAGGTCCAGTGTCTCAAAATTAAATCACGTCCCAATTTAGAAGTGATGAACCCATGCAAATCAGTCTTACAGGTTGACTGTCGGCATGTGTGCATTCGTGAAGATGCAGTATCAAATCTCCATTGGTTGGATGGGAATTGGGACGTTTCAGGTGCTATTGCGTTGTATGTATATTGGCAGCTAGTGCCAGTAGCAGTCGAATGACTGTGTGTGTTGTGCAGCAACAAGTCATCGCCATAGTCTTGGCATCGCTCGTTCAGTGCTAGTACCAGCCCCCAAACCCTGCCAACCCAAAACCACCCAATGTATTGGATCAGCGCTGCACTAATGTTGGATTAGTGATTTGTATCAGTCAGGCTGTGTGACCGTTGCTGGCATGGTAGCAGCAGTAGAGCCTGCAGGAGCCTGCGTTCCTCAGCAGCTTCGTGCCGACTGGCTTGATGGCGTTGTCGATGACGAAGCCCACCTTCTCCTGGTCCTTGACGCACCTGTCGATCGCGGCACCGAACCCACCATTGACGTGCATAGACGTCAGGATGACAGCGAATGGCAGCAGCTGCAGCCACGTCATCGTCAGTGCAGTCCAATAGTGACAGCTTCTACCGTACCTTCTCCAATAGAAGCCGGGGTACTATTGTTTTAACCCTCGTCAGCTACCCAGCGTCACTAAAGGAGAGTGGGTACTATTAGAGAGTGGGCGTTGAAACTGTAAAGCCTGAAAAGTGGTCAAAAAGCAGTCATTTACTTCTTTGTGCTATTTTATGGTGATTCGTTGTTAACAGTAGCAGGAACGTTTCTTTTGCATGTGTGTAGCTATTAGCTATGCATTCACCATTAAAGTACCTGCTACTTGATTTTTGCCAGCACAAGGCTTATAGCATGGCAAACCTCCTAACCCCTGTGGCACTATTGATGAGGAGATCACCTATTGGAGGGAGTAGAAATGGTTTCAATTTCGAAAATAATTTTTTAATTAGAAAAATTAATATGAAAATGGGACCTTTCTCTTAATAACCTTTTTTAATCGACCTTTAAAAAATGTGTAATGAAAAGTTAAATTTTTCTGTTTTGGTCACTTTTTTGCGTTAAAAGATATTTGTTTAATAAATTTTTTCTAAGTCGATTTAAAAAAACATCTCCATGAGGGAGGCACTGTTAGAGAATATGTAGTACGTGTTGTTGAAAAACAGATCACCAAGTAAATAAATAGGCTCTTGGCGCCGCTAATGCCGCGCGTATGGGTCAGCCAGCGTCGTCTGCATGCTGGGTTCACAACGACGCCAGCTTGCGTCCCCACTGAAAGCTCTGGCTGATCCTATGGAAATGAAAGTATACGAAATGCTACCAGCGCAGCAGCTGTCTGCTGGCTTTGCTTCTTCGTCCTTTCTCTCCAATGCTCCACTTCTCTACATTGCGGCCCGAACAGCGCGCCAATGTCAACGACACACTGTAGAATCGAATTCTCTCACCTAGACAGGGCACGCACGCGCACAACTCACATTTTGGTCAGTCAGCAGAATCGTCTGTGCCTGAACTACCTAGCCCACACCATGTGATGTGACTGTGAGTCAGCGTCGCAGCCCACCACGAGGGGCAGCTGCACCGACGAGCGCCACGAGCTCTGCCGATTGTCGCCACGTTGGCGCGCACATCCGTTGCCGGTGTGCTAACCTTCAGTCCCAAAAATACCTACGCCGCTGCTTAGGTGATTCACCAGGTCAACACCAAGCCCCGTCACATATATAAGTCCAAAGGTTGGGGGGGGGGGGGATTTTCATGATTGGATGGGAAATTTCATATGAAAATTGCCCTCATTTTGGGTAATTTTCATATGAAAATTCCCCCGTGGGAGGAACTTTTTATTGGGGGGGGGGGGGATTTTTACCACACCGGGTCTCTGGAAGAGTGGGGGGTCTCTGGAGCAGAGGGTGGGGGGGGGGGGGGGCGGCCTCACATTCCACTCTACGTAGGTATAACAGGGGCGAACAGAATTTCGGTGGAGACGTTTTGCAACGTCGCCGAAGTAGACGCAGTCGACGCCTTCAAATGGCGGGCGTTGGGCTGCAGAACGGCGATTGCTCCAGTCGGAGTGGTAGGTGGCCCTGATGGTGGTGTCCCCTGGGCGGCGAGACCAGCGCGAGCCCAGAGGTCGCGCTTGGAGCCTGACCACCGACGACGTCGAGACAAACCACGCCGCCGGCTGGGTACCCAGTGATTTTCGCTGGGTACTGAGGGCCATCAGCGTTGGCTGTCATTCCATTGCGATGGGGTGCGCGCCATTGGGGGGTAGCCCCCTCCCAGCCCCCCGCCGTGGCAATTTTAACTTTTAAGCCCACGGTCCGGCAGCCAATTGGTAGCCGGTTTCGCTTGCCTGGAGGCTGGCGCACCAGGAGGGGTTGAAACCTCGTTTCGACCATCGACCCTCAAACCTTCAACCTTCTAAGCGAGACTAAAATGACAAAAATCGACCAAAAAACGTGACTTTCTTGTTTTGGTCTGACTCCCTTGAGGGTGATGTGTCTAGGAGGTTGGTCGGTTGGTGGCACCCATAAGTTAACCATTTTTCTAGCGGGCCCCAAGTGGGCACCTCTTTGCAAGGGGTTGGTGTCTGGAGCAAAAAGTGTGGGGTAGCTGGCCATTTTGTGACTTACCGTGAACCCTATAATTAGCCCCCCCCCCCTATAATTATACACCCTCTCAAGACCACTTTGTAATAAGCCCCTACTATAATTACGCCTCCTCCCTAACTGGACCATCGTCTGAAAGGCAACATTTTCCATGTCTGGGTGTATGTATGGTCGCGTATGTGTATTGTATGTATGTACATGTATATGTGCGTGTTAGACTGTGTGAGAGTGTGCTAGAGTGTACCAACGTGTGTGCACAGCGCCTTTTTCCTTTAAAAATCGTCTCCACACGCCTTTCCGCCCACAAAGCTTCCCACACATCGACCCTTCCAGTTTATAAGTCCCCCCTCTATAATTAGTACGCCCAATAATTAGACAGCCTCCTAGAGCTCAAACAAAACAATTAGCCCCCGGGGGCTAATTATAGGATTTACGGTATACTGGTACTTTTTGGTCAAAAATGGGTAGAAATAGCCTTTAAATAGTGTTATTATTTGGCTGTTTTATGGTTACTAGACGCCCGTAGTGGCCCTCGGCCACCCCCCTCCCTGTCCAGTCCACCTGTCGAGTGGGCTAGCTGTTCAGCGTGCCATCCAGTCCACCTGTCGATTGCGCCAGTTGTTTAGTGGGTCGACTCGTCCCATACCTGTAACTGGGGGGGGTGGTGGGGGGGGGGGCTTTGGGGGGCCCCCCACTAGTTTTTCAACTACCCCCCAACTCCCCCCCGACCCCCCCCCCAGAATTTTCCCAAAGGATTTTCGTCATGTGTAAAACGATAAAGGTGAGTAACTGTTGGTGTTTTTCAGTGCTTTTCAGTGTTATATGACCATAAAACAGCTAAATAACACCGTTTACACCCTTTTTATACCCATTTTAGACCAAAAAGTACCATTATAACTCACACAATGGCCAGCTACCCCCCCCCACTTTTTGCTCCAGAGACCCCCTCCCCCAAAAACGGCCAGCTACCCCCCCCCCACTCTGCCAGACCCAGTTACAGGTATGACTCGTCCCCGTGACGATTGCGCTACCTGTTTGGCGTGCTGACTGGTCCATGTGACAAGCGCGCTAGCTGTTTAGTGGGTTGACCGGTCCGTGTGACAAGCACTCTAGCTGTTCAGAGGTTCGACTCGTCCCCGTGACGAGCGCACTAGCTGTTCAGTGTGCCGTCCAGTCCACCAGTAGAGCGCGTTAGCTGTTCAGCGTGCAGTCCAGTCCATCTGTCTAGCGCGCACTCAATCTGTTCAGTTCAGTGTGCCGTCCAGTCCGCCTGTCGAGCGCGCGCGCTAGCTGTTCAGCGGGTCGACTCGTCCGAGTGTCGATGCACGCTAGCTGTTCAGTGGGTCGACTCGTCCCCGTGTCGATCCAGGCTAGCTGTTTAGCAGATTGACTGATCCACGTAACGAGCCCTCTAGCTGTTCAGCGGGTCAACTGGTCCACGTGACCAGCGTGCTAGCTGTTGGGTGCTGTCCAGTCCTCGTGACGAGCGCGCCTGCAGTTCAGCAGGTCGAATGGTCTGTGTGACGAGCGTTCTAGCTGTTCAGCAGGTCGACCAGTCCACGTGACAAGCGCGCTAGCTGTTCAGTGTGTCATCCAGTCCATGTGTCAACAGGCGCCGTAGCTGTTTGGCATGACGAGAGTATGTGTAAAGAGCGCCCTAGCTGTTCAGCGTGATGATCAGTGTCGAGCATGCCAACTGGCTGCAAAGATCAGCCTGAGTCGGCCGCCATGAGCGTCCATCGGTCCTCTGTCGGGCGTGCTGAATCGATCTTCTCTGGTTGCAGGGGCGCCTAGGTGGACGCGTCTTTTGCAGTGGTTCACGTTTTCGCAAAGCGTTTTTAGCGACTTTGACCAATTAACCAACTGTTGGCAAAAATGCTGTTTACATCTGAGACCAGTTCTAGCAATGCCGGGTCGAACGAGCTATGTCGTATCCTTATCCGTGCGCACGTGCGATATTTCTGTCGGTTTTGTTTAGTTTTTAGGATGGTTTGTTTCCTTTTTGCCCCTTTAGGTATACTACTTTCTTTAACAAAAAGACACCAACAGGCAGTGTCGGTTTTGCTTGTGTCTTTTATGCAATGGCCCATTTATCGATATATATCGATTATCGCCGTTTATCGATACTTATCGCCGAAACGAATAGCGTCACTCATCCTGTTTTGCGGCGCCGATTCCAACTAGCCATCGCCTGTCCGGATCGGTCGAGCCGTTCGACAGTTTTTAGATGGAGACACAGACGGACAGCCGCCGGAGTTGTAAGTAGACTAGACGCCCGTAGCGGCCTTCGGCCACCCCCCGCCCCATCCAGCCCACCTGTCGAGCATGCTAGCTGTTCAGTGGGCCCGTGTGTCAACGCAGGCTAGCTGTTCAGCAGGTTGACTCGTCTGCGTATCAATGCAGGCTAGCCGTGACTCGTCTGCATGTCGACGCAGGCTAGCTGTTCAGTGTACTGTCCAGTCCACCTGTCGATCGCGCTAGCCGCTCAGCGTGCCGTCCAGCCAGTCCGCCTGTCGATCGCGCTAGCTGTTCAGCATGCCGTCCAGTCCGCCTGTCGATCGCCCCAGCTGTCCAGCGTGCCGTCCAGTCCGCCTGTCGATCGCGCTAGCTGTTCAGCATGCCGTCCAGTCCGCCTGTCGATCGCCCTAGCTGTTCAGTGTGCCATCCAGTCCGCCTGTCGATCGCGCTAGCTGTTCAGCATGTCGTCCAGTCCGCCTGTCGATTGCGCTAGCTGTTCAGCATGCCGTCCAGTCCGCCTGTCAATCGCCCCAGCTGTTCAGCGTGCCGTCCAGTCCACCTGTCGATCGCGCTAGCTGTTCAGCGTGCCGTCCAGTCTGCCTGTCGATCGCCCCAGCTGTCCAGCGTGCCGTCCAGTCCGCCTGTCGATCGCGCTAGCTGTTCAGCGTGCCGTCCAGTCTGCCTGTCGATCGCCCCAGCTGTCCAGCGTGCCGTCCAGTCCGCCTGTCGATTGCGCTAGCTGTTCAGCGTGCCGTCCAGCCAGTCCGCCTGTCGATCGAGCTAGCTGTTCGGCATGCCATCCAGCCAGTCCGCCTGTCGATCGAGCTAGCTGTTCAGCCTGCCGTCCAGTCCGCCTGTCGATCGCGCTAGCTGTTCAGCGTGCCGTCCAGTCCGCCTGTTGATCGCCCCAGCTGTTCAGCGTGCCGTCCAGTCCACCTGTCGATCGCGCTAGCTGTTCAGCGTGCCGTCCAGACAGTCCGCCTGTCGATCGAGCTAGCTGTTCAGTGTGCCATCCAGTCCGCCTGTCGATCGCGCTAGCTGTTCAGTGTGCCGTCCAGTCCGCCTGTCGATCGCCCCAGCTGTCCAGCGTGCCGTCCAGTCCGCCTGTCGATCGCGCTAGCTGTTCAGCATGCCGTCCAGTCCGCCTGTCGATCGCCCTAGCTGTTCAGTGTGCCATCCAGTCCGCCTGTCGATCGCGCTAGCTGTTCAGCGTGTCGTCCAGTCCGCCTGTCGATTGCGCTAGCTGTTCAGCATGCCGTCCAGTCCGCCTGTCAATCGCCCCAGCTGTTCAGCGTGCCGTCCAGTCCACCTGTCGATCGCGCTAGCTGTTCAGCGTGCCGTCCAGTCTGCCTGTCGATCGCCCCAGCTGTCCAGCGTTCCGTCCAGTCCGCCTGTCGATCGCGCTAGCTGTTCAGCGTGCCGTCCAGTCTGCCTGTCGATCGCCCCAGCTGTCCAGCGTGCCGTCCAGTCCGCCTGTCGATTGCGCTAGCTGTTCAGCGTGCCGTCCAGCCAGTCCGCCTGTCGATCGAGCTAGCTGTTCGGCATGCCGTCTAGCCAGTCCGCCTGTCGATCGAGCTAGCTGTTCAGCCTGCCGTCCAGTCCGCCTGTCGATCGCGCTAGCTGTTCAGCGTGCCGTCCAGTCCGCCTGTTGATCGCCCCAGCTGTTCAGCGTGCCGTCCAGTCCACCTGTCGATCGCGCTAGGTGTTCAGCGTGCCGTCCAGACAGTCCGCCTGTCGATCGAGCTAGCTGTTCAGTGTGCCATCCAGTCCGCCTGTCGATCGCCCCAGCTGTCCAGCATGCCGTCCAGTCCGCCTGTCGATCGCGCTAGCTGTTCAGCATGCCGTCCAGTCCGCCTGTCGATCGCCCTAGCTGTTCAGTGTGCCATCCAGTCCGCCTGTCGATCGCGCTAGCTGTTCAGCGTGTCGTCCAGTCCGCCTGTCGATTGCGCTAGCTGTTCAGCATGCCGTCCAGTCCGCCTGTCAATCGCCCCAGCTGTTCAGCGTGCCTTCCAGTCCACCTGTCGATCGCGCTAGCTATTCAGCGTGCCGTCCAGTCTGCCTGTCGATCGCCCCAGCTGTCCAGCGTGCCGTCCAGTCCGCCTGTCGATCGCGCTAGCTGTTCAGCGTGCCGTCCAGTCTGCCTGTCGATCGCCCCAGCTGTCCAGCGTGCCGTCCAGTCCGCCTGTCGATTGCGCTAGCTGTTCAGCGTGCCGTCCAGCCAGTCCGCCTGTCGATCGAGCTAGCTGTTCGGCATGCCGTCCAGCCAGTCCGCCTGTCGATCGAGCTAGCTGTTCAACCTGCCGTCCAGTCCGCCTGTCGATCGCGCTAGCTGTTCAGCGTGCCGTCCAGTCCGCCTGTTGATCGCCCCAGCTGTTCAGCATGCCGTCCAGACAGTCCGCCTGTCGATCGAGCTAGCTGTTCAGCCTGCCATCCAGTCCCCCTGTCGATCGCGCTAGCTGTTCAGCGTGCCGTCCAGCCAGTCCGCCTGTCGATCGAGCTAGCTGTTCAGCCTGCCATCCAGTCCCCCTGTCGATCGCGCTAGCTGTTCAGCGTGCCGTCCAGCCAGTCCGCCTGTCGATCGAGCTAGCTGTTCAGCATGCCATCCAGACAGTCCGCCTGTCGATCGAGCTAGCTGTTCAGCCTGCCATCCAGTCCCCCTGTCGATCGCGCTAGCTGTTCAGCGTGCCGTCCAGACAGTCCGCCTGTCGATCGAGCTAGCTGTTCAGCCTGCCATCCAGTCCGCCTGTCGATCGCGCTAGCTGTTCAGCGTGTCGTCCAGTCCGCCTGTCGATTGCGCTAGCTGTTCAGCATGCCGTCCAGTCCGCCTGTCAATCGCCCCAGCTGTTCAGCGTGCCGTCCAGTCCACCTGTCGATCGCGCTAGCTATTCAGCGTGCCGTCCAGTCTGCCTGTCGATCGCCCCAGCTGTCCAGCGTGCCTTCCAGTCCGCCTGTCGATCGCGCTAGCTGTTCAGCGTGCCGTCCAGTCTGCCTGTCGATCGCCCCAGCTGTCCAGCGTGCCGTCCAGTCCGCCTGTCGATTGCGCTAGCTGTTCAGCGTGCCGTCCAGCCAGTCCGCCTGTCGATCGAGCTAGCTGTTCGGCATGCCGTCCAGCCAGTCCGCCTGTCGATCGAGCTAGCTGTTCAGCCTGCCGTCCAGTCCGCCTGTCGATCGCGCTAGCTGTTCAGCGTGCCGTCCAGTCCGCCTGTTGATCGCCCCAGCTGTTCAGCATGCCGTCCAGACAGTCCGCCTGTCGATCGAGCTAGCTGTTCAGCCTGCCATCCAGTCCCCCTGTCGATCGCGCTAGCTGTTCAGCGTGCCGTCCAGCCAGTCCGCCTGTCGATCGAGCTAGCTGTTCAGCCTGCCATCCAGTCCCCCTGTCGATCGCGCTAGCTGTTCAGCGTGCCGTCCAGCCAGTCCGCCTGTCGATCGAGCTAGCTGTTCAGCATGCCATCCAGACAGTCCGCCTGTCGATCGAGCTAGCTGTTCAGCCTGCCATCCAGTCCCCCTGTCGATCGCGCTAGCTGTTCAGCGTGCCGTCCAGACAGTCCGCCTGTCGATCGAGCTAGCTGTTCAGCCTGCCATCCAGTCCCCCTGTCGATCGCGCTAGCTGTTCAGCGTGCCGTCCAGCCAGTCCGCCTGTCGATCGAGCTAGCTGTTCAGCCAGCCATCCAGTCCGCCTGTCGATCGCGCTAGCTGTTCAGGGTGCCGTCCAGTCCGCCTGTTGATCGCCCCAGCTGTTCAGCGTGGCGTCCAGTCCGCCTGTCGATCGCGCTAGCTGTTCAGCCTGCCGTCCAGCCAGTCCGCCTGTCGATCGAGCTAGCTGTTCAGCCTACCGTCTAGTACGCCTGTCGATCGCCCCAGGTTTTCAGCGTGCCGTTCAGTCCGCCTGTCGATCGCCCCAGCTGTTCAGCGTGCCATCCAGTCCGCCTGTCCAGCGCGCTAGCTGCTTGGCGCGCCATCTGTTCAGTGGGTCAAAATCAAATCAATGTTTTTATTGATGCAAGCACCGACACAGTACAGGGACCGTAAACCAACGCACGGGGTACGAAGGGGCGATGCATCATAATAACACTGTATCACTAACACTAACCTACGGCGTTCTTCTCCCGCGAGGGAAGGTGGGCCGCCACCTGGCACGGATTTCGGGCAGAAGCCCCGGAGCCGCCCTACACCGAGGCAATGAGAGCGATTCATCCCTTGCCCAAGGGGATTCGTGACCCAGTGACCTCGGTGGAAGGGAGTTGAACCCCCGACCACGAGCGCGCGAGCACGACGCATTACCACTGAGCCACTACGCTCTCGTCTGTTGACTGTTGGCATATGCTGTTCACATCTGAAACCGGTTCTAGCGATGACAGGTCGAACGAGCCGCATCGCACCTTTATCCGTGCACGCAGGCGATATTGCTGTCGATTTTGTTTAGTTTCCTTTTAGGATCGCTTGTTTCCATTACAGTACCGTTTGTTTCCTTCTTGCCCCTTTAGGCTTACTACTTACCCCTTTAGACCTTAGAAACACCGTTTTCGCTTCTTTTTGTCACTTTCACCATTTATCGGTATTTATCGTTGAAACCAGCAGCATATATGGAAATGCCGGGCGAGGCCGAGTCGATCAAGCCATCGCCCATCCAGATCCGTCGGGCCGTTCGAGAGAACCGAAAAAGTAATCGTTTTCTAAAAGACGCGTTCCCTGCAGGACAAACATTAGTCACACCAAAATGTTTTTCCCAGAATTTTATTTTCGCTATTTATCGGTATTATCGATATTTGTCGCCAAAACGAATAGCGTCTGTCGAAATGCGGAGCGAGGCCGAGTCGAACGAGCCATCGCCCGTCCGGATCCGTCGAGCCGTTCGAGAGTTATAGCCCGGACGCGGCAGGCACGCAGACATACACAGACAACCGCCGGAGTTGTAAGTAATATAACACTGAAAAGCGCTAAAAACACCAACATTTACTCACTTTTATCGTTTTAGACATGGTTTAAATCTTTTTTGGAAAATTTTGGGGGGTGTTTGGTGGGTGTTGGAAAAATAATTGGGACCCCCCCCCCCCCATTCTCCTGTTACAGGTATGGGACGAAGAAAAAAAGGAAAGCGTGATCTAAGCCCTTGAATGCCCTTAATCGAACAACAACGTCTTTCAGTGCACCAACGTTCAAACGTTAGAAAGTCGTCCCATTCTTCCGCGGTCCACCAAGCGTTGTGCCTATGTACCGTAAACCCTATAATTAGCCCCCCCCCCCTATAATTAGCCCCCCTATAATAAACCAGCCTCCCAAGACCACTTTGAGTTAATAAGCCCCCCCCCCCCTAGAATTCCGCCCCCTCCCTACATGAACCATCGTCGAAAAGGCACATGTTTCCAGGTCTGGGTGTATGTATGGTCGCGTATGTGTATGTATGTATGTACACGTATGTGCATGTGAGACTGTGTGAGAGTGTGTTAGAGTGTACCAACGTGTGTGCACAGCGCCTTTTTCCCTTAAAAATCGCCTCCACGCGCCTTTTTGCCCATCTTCCCACTCATCGACACTTCCAGTTTATAAGCCCCCCCCTATAATTTCCCCCCCCCCCCCCTATAATTATACACCCTCCTAGAGCTCGAACGAAAAAATTAGCCCCCGGGGGCTAATTATAGGGTTTACGGTACCTATGTGCGTATACAGCGTACGTACAATGTACCTACAACATGATCGAGAGATGTACAGGAGTTCCCTGAGTCATACATGTATGCCTTCTCACTGATGCTTTCATGTCACGCTTGTTTGTTCTGTCTACATAAATGCATGTGCATGTATGTACACACCGGTGTTTGAACGCACTACCCTTAGACCTCAGAGTAAACATACATACCATGTAGGTTAAACGGTTGAAATTCGCTAATGGGTATACGTCAGTTCTTGAGTTTCCATCCATTTCCGCTTTGGCGAGCGACTAGACTGTCCGACATCGAGGCAGCTGCGCCACAGCTCACAGCTGCATGCATGGGCCGTCCCTAAAAGGTGAAAGAGGGCAGCGAGCGAACCGGAAAGGAGAGAAGAAGCAATGTCTCACAAGGTGGAGCTGGTTCTTCTAACGGAGCAAGAAATTTACAACTGCGTTGGCCGACTTCAAGATGCCCACCTGTTCTACATCGCAGTCGCCACTCTGCTGCTGACGCTAATCTGCAGCTGCTCAGTTGCGGTGTATTCGTGGCGCGTATTGCACATGAATTTTACGTCCAACTTGTGCCAGTCTGCGGCTGTGACGGTCCTGGCAGCGGCGGCCATATTACTGCTCGTGTTGCTCGACCAGCTCATACCAAACGTGCCAGTGGATGTGGCGAAGCGAGCGAGAAATCGTGTTCTCGAACGATTTGATCATGAGTCATTCGGTTGGAACAACTCTGCGTCATTGGACCTCTACATGGAATTCATTTATGGAGTCGTTCGCGAAGTACACGAGAGTCATTTTGGCTGCTACCACTACGTGGTCCACTACTCGGATAAAGCTGTGGAGATGATCATGGTCTACTGCTTGGTTCACAAAGCTACGAGTCACGCATCTACTGCACTGGCCATGTACTATGACTCATCCAGACCATTTCTGCTGACGAAGAAGGACAAGTTCAGAAAGGACACACAAAGGGCCGCATTCTGCGCAATCATTGGTCTGTGAGTGCGTTTGTGCGTGCGTGCGTGCGTGCGTGCGTGCTTGTCGCAGTCCCATTACTTTCCCCCGCTCATTTCAGCGTCGCTCTTTTTTGCCGCGACCTCAAAGTTTTCGGTTGTTTTTTTCGTCAGCCAATTCCACCTCTTCACACGGCGACCCTATCGGTATCCCTACAATTACGCAGTGTTCTTCTTCTACCCCGCCCTGGCGTTTTACGTGTTGGCTGCGGTCATCATTGCGCTCACGGCGCTCGTGGCCGCGCTTTACATCTCCCTCTTCCTCCACGTGCTAATCACGCGCAGACGAGCTAGAGACCGTCTTCGGGTGAACAACCGAGTCTCTAGTCTGGCCGGCCGATTGTTCCGGAAATACCTGCTCTTCTTCGCCAACTTTCTGCCGGTGTGGATCAGCTTCGTCTGCGTGGTGCAACACACGAGAGGCCGAAGCATCCTATACGCCATCTACAGCGACTACGTTCGACAGCTGGAGACCGATAGGAACGCGACGCGATTGGACTGTGCCGGCGGCGTCCGGAAAATTTTCGACCAACTCCTCGTTCCCAGCATGAGGGTGTCCCTTCTCTGCCTGTGCTCCTGGTTCGGCTTCTCAGTGGTCGAGGTCGTCGTCGAAGCCGCCACCCATAGACGATAGATTCATGCGGTGTGCAATAGGCATCTACAGATTGAGTATTGTGGGTGTGCAAGTTCGCAGTATACATGCTTCACCACGCCAAGTGTCACATTGTTTTTTTTTGTGTTGGTGTGACTGGCGGTTGTCCAAATAACGTAAATCCTCCAAAGAACGCCCCCCTCCAATGAACGCCCCCCCCCCCCCATCATCGTGCAGAAAATTGGAGTGAATATTTGGGACACCATTTTTTTGGCACTCGGGTGGTACCTACCTACATGTCTCAACCATCTTTATCATCACAGACCCAGGACTAGGAGCCGTTTCCAAAACTCTGGCTAAGAATAAGTATGACTAAGGGCGGGTAGATTGGTCTGCCATTTTTGTTGACAAAAGAAGTCAATGTCAAAGTAGTTGCGGCTTAGCAAGGTCCGACCCTTGCTAAGCAAACTCGCACGAACTGCTACAGTGCGGCCGACAAATGCGAGCTTTTTTCCGAGTGGAACGCCAACCGAACGGATTCGGATCGCCGCACACAAAAGATAGGCAGGCCAGCGCTGGGAAGGCTGCTCCGCGGCCGCTCGCCGACCTCCCTCCCCGAGGAGGGAGGTAGCGGACGATCGCGCGCGCGCTCCCTCGGCGCAGCGTATAGCGTGTGCGTGCTGAAGGGTCTATAGGCCTTTAGCGTGGGCCCTTCACCATTGCGTCAGCCCGCCGGCTCCTCCATGCCTCCGCGGCGGCCATGTTGGGCAGCGGCCCTATTAGTATTGGCAAGGCAACGCGTTCAAAAGAAAGTTTGATATGGCGGTTGTGTGTTGGTGTGCGTGCTTTGTGAGGAATTGTGCTGCTAGGGGCGCGTTTGCGGTTCTCCATGCCGCTCTTTCAACCTTGGGCGGCTTAGAACCGTCTTTTTTTAGGTTTTGTTCGCGAAAATGCACTCTGGCGTCAATTTTGCGCGATTCGTTCGCCTGAGAATCGTTGAATTGAGGAAGCGGCGCTTGTCACTCAAGCAAGTGACGGCTCAGTTGGTGAAGGATGGCTACAAAGTGGGATACGACGGCGCGCTACCGCTTCTGGTCGCGCGGCCACGCCATGGACGCGCGTCGGCCTGGCCGCGTCGACCGCCTCCTCGCCCGCCACCCGCAGCTGCCCGATCTCATTCATGGCTACATGCTCGAGAACAACGAGCTCGTCGCCGCCCAGCTCAAGCTCAAGACCAAGCTCAAGCTCAAGCTAATCGCTTACTGCGACTTTTGGGATAGATGAAGTTTTTCGTTAAGTTAGACTACAAAAGTCGTTAGTAAGCGTTTAGTAAGACTTTTGGAAACGGCTCCAGAGGTCGTACGTACACAGACGAGGACGCGATCAACGGCGCGGCAACTTCAGGTCACAAATGGCATAAGTCTCGGTCCCTAGGTACATGCCTAGCGTCGGCTCGACCTCTGTGAGCCGGAAGGCCGTTTCCCTCGTTTGATTCGCGCCTTCGCCTTGATGTGGCCCACTCTTCCCTTGGCTCCCTGGAAACAAAGGTCGAGCAGACAGGCTCGTAAGGGGGGGGGGAGGGTAATTGGTTGTCACCTTGAGGCCAGCGCGCTTGGCGGCACCGCGCTTGATGCGCCGCCCCGCGTAGGGCAGCCTGGGGCGGTTGGACGGCTGTTTGACGCGGTAGATGCGCACGAGCCAGTGCTCTGTCGTGTACGCCTCCTCGACGTGCGTCAGGCGGAAGTGCTTGCGACCGATCTCGACGTTGCGCGTCCGGTCGAAGCCCGCCGGGGAGTGGGAGTCGAGCTGAGAGAGGGCATTTATCGTCGCCGGCTCGCCCAGCCGGGCACGCCGGCAGCGCGGAGGGTCCGCCGACCTGGAGCTCTCCGAAGCGGTAGTAGCAGAGCTTGTACATGAGGCTGTTGAGCAGCGTCTCGGAGCCGGCCGCGTCGACGCGGAAGTCGCCCGATTCGGAGAAGTAGTCGGTCTCGCGGACCTCCTGGGGGTGCTCGCCCTCGGCGATTCGAGCCATCCAGAGGAACTTGTTGATGTCGTCGCCCGCGTAGCCGACGAGGCCGCCGAACACGGCGAGCACGTAGTCGACGTCGAGTCGACGCATCAGCTCGTAGGCGACCGACTCGTTCGACGCCATCGCCTTGCCCACGAGCGCGATGTGCGAGTTGTTCCAGGTGTTGTTGTCGACGAGCGTCGTCCTGTCGGCCATGCCGGCGATCTGGTAGCCGTAGTCCCACCAGGACATCACCCGCGCGTCCGGCGTCGTGTTCTGCCGCAGCCAGTAGTACGCCTCGCAGAAGTCGTCGAGAAGCACGCGCGACCTGCGCTGCGCCCGTTCGAAACTCGTTAACCAGCCGTCGCCTCCTCCCCAGTGCTCACCCATCCCGTCCGTAGCTGGCGAGCACGACGCTGGGACTGCTGTAGGCGTTGCTCGTCACCCAGGTGCAGTGGACGACGAACATGAGCAGCAGCACGAGCAGCGTCGCGCTCACCACCGCCCGACCGTTCGTGCCCGCGCTCTCAGTTCGTGTCTTCTTCGTCTAGAGTGAGCCGGCCGACGGAGCGCAGCAGCCATTCATTCAGACAGGCAAGCGAGGCCCCAGCGCTACCCACTTTGCTCGCTGGCTTCCGCCCCTCGTCGTCCTTGAGGTAGCGACCAAAGGCCTCGGAGAATGCGATGCCGGCGAGCACGCAGACTATGGGCGTCAGCGTCAGCATGAGACGCACCATGACGCCGCCGAAGTAGACCGACGTCAGCGCGTACATGATTACTGCGACCCGAGAATTGGTGCGTCACGCTGCACGTATGCTGGACAATCGGTAGCCACGCAGCACACCAAAGACGCGCTCGTCGTTGATGCGCTTGACGCAGTACCAGAGGCCGACGGGGAAGGCGCACGTCAGCACGTGCAGGTCGAAGAAGAACGAGACCCAGGTTGTCGGCTGGTGCTCGGAAATGGACGCGATGATGGGAATGTGGATCTTGGCGTAGCCCGTGTCCCACAGCGAGTAGAACCGGCCCGACCAGGGCGCGATGTAGCCTGCAGCAGCAAGCAGCTGCTGGCGAGGCGCGCGCGCGCGCGCACGCACGCACGCACGCACGCACGCACGCACGCACGCACGCACGCACGCACGCACGCACGCACGCACCCGAATAGGTGAGCGCAACGATGCCGACGCGGCCGAGGACTGCGGCGAAGGGGAGGCCGAAGAAGAGCAGCACGCGAAGGTCCTTCCGACTGCAGTAACGAGAGAGGAACTTGAGCAGGCCGTAGATCTGACACAGACCGAAGACGCCTATGGTCGACAGCAGTCGTGTGGTTGGTGTGTAGTGGGCGCCTGGTGGAGCGGACTGAGGGAGCTTCGTACCGGCGGCGGCCATGTGCTCGCTCGTCTTGACGGCCTGGAAGCCGACGATCGGCACTTGAAGCGCCATCAGCTGGCCCAGGGCGTAGAACGTGCAGTAGGCTGGAACGCCGCGCGTGGCTGCGCCCGCGTGCTGTACGCCCGCGTGGCTGTGTGCGGTGCGCGCGCGATTGCGCTCACCGATGTAGACTGCGGCGGAGAAGCGGCCCATGAGCATGAGGACGAGGACGTGGAGGGGGATGAGGTTCACGATGAACACGTAGCCTCCCCGGGCGGCCACCTGCGATGGCCAGCCCGCCACGATCGCCGCCCCACAAGCGCATGTATGTATAGATAGATACCTACATGTACACACCATGTAGAAGTAGGAGACAGCAGTGAGTAGTCCGTAGCAGACGCTGCCGTTCTTGACGCTCTTCACCCAGAGGAAGTAGGTCGACACGAGCGCGAAGATGGCGATGCACTCGTAGTCGTAGGAGCCGGCCACCGACCGACTGATGTAGCCGGGCACTGCGCGGACAGGCGATGCTGCGGGAGGGACGCGCACTTCGCTGTCGACGGACAAACGCACCGATGGCGATGAAGGAAGCGGCGAAGAGGCCCGCGCCCGGCGACCACACCTCCTTCGTCAGCAGGTAGGTGGCGATGGCGGTCAGACCGCTGCAACGCCCATGTAAAGACCAGGGGTCTTTGCACCCTCTTCTCCCCCGCCACCCCTGTATAGCCTTTACCGTCACTGTGTGTGCGTCGCCCCCCACTGTTCGCCTGTACGTCTGTTGTGGCAGCGGGCCAGCCAGCCGGCAGGCGCGTCGTGCATCTTTTGTGTGTAAAGGCCTCCGTCCCTCCACCCCCCCCCCCTCGCCCGTGGGAACGGCCTTTTCCGGTCGTTCGCCACTCTGCGCGTTTCTTGTTTTGCGACTCGCCTTTTTGAGAGTTTGGCGCGTCGTGCAGAGTCGGTGGATAGCGCGTCGCTGACTGTTGTGCCTCTGGGCTTCAGGGCGTGGCTAGGTCGTCGTGAAGGAAGGGAAGAGAGTGGAGAAGGAGAGGAAAGTGTCGGTCCACTACAGGGTAGCGCGGCGCGACACTGGCGCAGGTTGTAAGCCGAAGGAACTCGGGTCAGAGAATCGAAGCCGCGTCGGCAGGGGAAGGGGAGGAGCTTTGGGGGAGGGGTTTGGGGCGTAAGTGCGGTCGAGTGTGCGTGCGTGAGAGCCGACGGAGGCGACGTCCGGGACGTCCCTCGTCCGCTGTGCCGACATCGACGCCAGCAGAGCCGCCGTCCTGCCAGCTGCCTGCCCCGTTGCTGACAGCTTCTACACCCAC
>JASAMY010000642.1:0-23905 GCA_030248085.1 Paralinhomoeus sp. GSCO2_6 | reverse complement strand
CGCACGCACACACACACACATGGTATGGTCGAGAGCCACTAGGAGACCATGATGAAGATGGTCAGCGACTTACTGCCCAATGCCTTCTGTGTGAACACCACTGCACACAAGCTCACACACAGCACCCACACAGAGATGCTTCTCACTGACACACACTGTGACATATGTACTGGCACACGACTTGCGCTCTTCACTAGGGGCGAGCCGCGAAGCGGCGAGCCCAAAGGAGGCGAGGCGCGCAGCGCCGAGCCCGCTAGCGTCGCGAGCCGCGAAGCGGCGAGCGACCTAGCGCGTGAGCGCGCGCCGAAGGCGCGCGAGCGCGCTAGTCTTCTTCTTCTTCTTATACTCAATCGCCCTGTCTGTATCTGGGTCCGCACCTGGATCTCTCGAAGGAGGGACAGTAGGAGGGTGGTATATGTGTTATAGTAATAGTCGGTAGCTGCTGACGTGCAATTGCACTCGGTGGCCCTGCTGTACTTCCCTATGAAAATATATGCAGGGTTTCTATTTCTACTGGTGGCTGGAGCCTGGGGAGGGGGCAAATAGGTGGGGCGAGTAGGCCTGCCCAAGGGTAGTGTACACGCCGAGTTTCAGACCTGCAGCCCTCAAGACAAGATAGAAATAAATTTTTGAAAAGTGAATTTAAGTAACAAAAATATATTTCTCAACACTGGGTCAATGGAGACTGGTGAGAATGGTGGCGCAATAGTCCCAGTGTACCAAGGGTATGTATGGACTTAGTGCAGGACCGATCCGATTTGGCGAAGTCCAAGGTCGTGATCAACTTCAACACCCAGTCAGTTGAAGACCATGTACTGGTCAGAGTGCGCCAGCGCCAAATTGTTAGAAAACAGTCGAGCGGGACTCTGAGGCACGCACACACACACACATGGCATGGTCAAGAGCCACTAGAAGACCATGATGAAGATGGTCAGCGACTTACTTCCCAACGCCTTCTGTGTGAACACCACTTCACACAAGCTCACACCCAGCACCCACACAGAGATGCTTCTCACTGACACACACTGTGGCATATCTACTGGCACACGACTTGCGCTTTTCACAAGGGGCGAGCGGCGAGCCAAAAGGAGGCGAGGCGCGCAGCGCCGAGCCCGCTAGCGTCGCGAGCCGCGAAGCGGCGAGCGACCTAGCGCGTGAGCGCGCGCCGAAGGCGCGCGCGAGCGCACTAGTACTCTCTAATCGCCCTGTCTGTGGCTGGGTCCGCACCTGGATCTCTGGATGGAGGGATGGTGGGATGGTGGTATGTGTGTTATAGTAATAGTCGGTAGGTGCTGACGTGCAATTGCACTCGGTGGCCCTGCTGCACTTCCCTATGAAAAGATATGCAGGGTTTCTATTGCTACTGGTGGTTGGAGTCTGGGGAGGGGGCAAGCAGGTGGGGCGCGTAGGCCTGCCCAAGAGTAGTCTGCACGCCGAGTTTCAGACCTGCAGCCCTCAAGACAAGAGAGGAATAAATTTTTGAAATGTGAATTTAAGTAACAAAAATCGATTTCTCAACACTGGGTCCATGGAGACTGGTGAGAACTGTGGCGCGATAGTCCCAGTGTACTAAGGGTGTGTACGGACTTAGTGCAGGACCGATCCGATTTGGAGAAGTCCAAGGTCGTGATCGACTTCAACACCCAGTCCGTTGAAGACCATGTACTGGTTGGAGTGCGCCAGCGCCAAATTGTTAGAAAAGAGTCGAGCGGGACTCTGAGACACACACACACACACACGCACACACACGCACACACACATGGCATGGTCGAGAGCCACTAGAAGACCATGATGAAGATGGTCAGCGACTTACTGCACAAACGCCTTCTGTGTGAACACCACTGCACACAAGCTCACACCCAGCACCCACACAGAGATGCTTTTCACTGACACACACTGTGGCATATGTACTGGCACACGACTTGCGCTTTTCACTAGGGGCGAGCCGCGAAGCGGCGAGCCCAAAGGAGGCGAGGCGCGCAGCGCCGAGCCCGCTAGCGTCGCGAGCCGCGAAGCGGCGAGCGACCTAGCGCGTGAGCGCGCGCCGAAGGCGCGCGCGAGCGCGCTAGTATACTCTAATCGCCGTGTCCATATGTGGCTGGGTCTGCACTCGCCCAAGAAGCTGGGCGGGCCGTGGAGGGGTGCCTTATGGGTCATTGTGATAGTCCCCTCCAGGTGACGTGCAATTGTACTCAGTGGTCCTGCTGTACTTCCCTATGAAAAGTTATGCCGGTTTTCTATTTCTACTGGTGGCTGGGGGCTGGGGCGAGAGCCATGTGGTGGGGCGCGTAGGCCTACACAGGGGTAGTGCACACGCCGAGTTTCAGACCTGCAGCCCTCAAGACAAGAGAGAAATAAATGTTTGAAATGTGAATTTAAGTAACAAAAATCTATTTCTCAACAGTGGGTCAATGGAGTCTGATGAGAACGGTGGCACAATAGTCCCAGTGTACCAAGGGTGTGCACAGACTTAGTGCAGGACCGATCCGATTTGGCGAAGTCCAAGGTCGTGATCGACTTCAACACCCAGTCCGTTGAAGACCATGTACTGGTCAGAGTGCGCCAGTGCCAAATTGTTACAAAACAGTCCAGTGGGACTCTGAGGCACGCACGCACGCACGCACGCGCACACATGAATTTTTTAAATGTAAATTTAAGTAACAAAAATCGATTTCTCATCACTGGGTCAATGGAGACTGGTGAGAGCAGTGGCGCAATAGTCGCAGGGTACCAAGGGTGTGCATGGACTTAGTGCAGGACCGATCCGATTTGGTGAAGTCCAAGGTCTTGGTCCACTTCAACACTCAGTTCGTTGAAGACCATGTACTGGTCAGAGTGCACCAGCGCCAAATTGATAGACAATGGTCGAGAGCCACTAGAAGACCATGATGAAGATGGTCAGTGACTTACTGCCCAACGCCTTCTGTGTGAACACTACTGCACACAAGCTCACACCCAGCACCCACACAGATGCTTCTCACTGACACACACTGTGGCGTATGTACCGGCACACTGCTTCACACTCACTAGGGGCGAGCCGCGAAGCGGCGAGCCCAAAGGAGGCGAGGCGCGCAGCGCCGAGCCCGTTAGCGTCGCGCGCCGCTTCGCGGCGCGCGACCTAGCGCGCGCGAGCGCGCTAGTCTTATACTCTAATCGCCCTGTCTGTCTGTGCGTTTGTCCGCACTTTCCCCGGAAGATGGGCGAGTCCTAGAGGGGTGCTATATGGGTTGTTGTAATAGTTGGTTGGTGGTGACGTGCAATTGTACTCGGTGGTCCTGCTGTACTTCCCTATGAAAAGATATGCAGGGTCTCTGTTTCTACCGGTGGCTGGGGGCTGGCGAGGGAGTGAGGTAGTGGGGCGCGTAGGCCTACACAAGGGTAGTGTGCACGCCAAGTTTCAGACCTTCCGCCCTCAAGACAAGAGAGAAATAAAGTATTGAAATGTGAATTTAAGTAACAAAAGTCAATTTCTCAACACTGGGTCGAGGGAGACTGGTGAGAACTGTGGCGCAATAGTCCCAGTCTACCAAGGGTGTGCACGGACTTAGTGGAGAACCGATCCGATTTGGCGAAGTCCAAGGTCGTGATCGACTTCAACACCCAGTCAGTTGAAGACCATGTACTGGTCAGAGTGCGCCAGCGCCAAATTGTTAGAAAACAGTCGAGCGGGACTCTGAAGCACGCACACACACACATGGCATGGTCGAGAGCCACTAGAAGACCATGATGAAGATGGTCAGTGACTTACTGCCCAATGCCTTCTGTGTGAACACCACTGCACACAAGCTCACACACAGCACCCCCACAGAGATGCTTCTCACTGACACACACTGTGGCATATGTACTGACACACTGCTTGCGCTTCTCACTAGGGGCGAGCCGCGAAGCGGCGAGCCCAAAGGAGGCGAGGCGCGCAGCGCCGAGCCCGCTAGCGTCGCGAGCCGCGAAGCGGCGAGCGACCTAGCGCGTGAGCGCGCGCCGAAGGCGCGCGCGAGCGCGCTAGTCTCATACACTAATCGCCCTGTCTGTCAGTATGTCCGCACATTCCCCGGAAGATGGGCGAGTCCTAGAGGGGTGCTATATGGGTCACAGCAATGGTCGTGTGCACCTCACGTGCAATTGCACTCGGTGGCCCTGCTGTACTTCTCTATGAAAAGTTATGCCGGGTTTCTATTTCTACTGGTGGCTGGGTGCTGGGGCGGGAGCCAGGTGGTGGGGCGCGTAGGCCTACACAAAGGCAGTGTGCACGTCGAGTTTCAGACCTGCAGCCCTCAAGACCAGAGAGAAATAAATTTTTGAAATGTGAATTTAAGTAACAAAAATCTATTTCTCAACGCTGGGTCAATGGAGACTGGTGAAAGCAGTGGCGCAATAGTCCCAGTGTACCAAGGGTGTGCACGGACTTGGTGCAGCACCGATCCGACTTGGCGAAGTCCAAGGGCGTGATCGACTTCAACATCCAGTCGGTTGAAGACCCTGCACCGGTCAGAGTGCGCCAGCGCCAAATTGTTAGAAAACAGTCGAGCGGGACTCTGAGGCACGCACACGCACACATGGCATGGTCGAGAGCCACTAGAAGACCATGATGAAGATGGTCAGCGACTTACTGCCCAACGCCTTCTGTGTGAACACCACTGCACACAAGCTCACACCAAGCACCCACACAGAGATGCTTCTCACTGACACACTCTGTGGCATATGTACTGGCACACGACTTGCGCTTTTCACTAGGGGCGAGCCGCGAAGCGGCGAGCATAAAAGGAGGCGAGGCGCGCAGCGCCGAGCCCGCTAGCGTCGCGAGCCGCGAAGCGGCGAGCGACCTAGCGCGTGAGCGCGCGCCGAAGGCGCGCGCGAGCGCGCTAGTATACTCTAATCGCCGTGTCCTTATGTGGCTGGGTCCGCACTCGCCCAAGAAGCTGGGCGGGCCGTGGAGGGGTGCCTTATGGGTCATTGTGATTGTCCCCTCCAGGTGACGTGCAATTGTACTCGGTGGCCCTGCTGTACTTCCCTATGAAAATATATGCAGGGTTTCTATTTCTACTGGTGGCTGGAGCTTCGGGAGGGGGCAAACAGGTGGGGCGCGTAGGCCTGCCCAAGGGTAGTGTACACGCCGAGTTTCAGACCTGCAGCCCTCAAGACGAGAGAGAAATAAATTTTTGAGATGTGAATTTAAGTAACAAAAATCGATTTCTCTTTACTGGGTCAATGGAGACTGGTGAGAGCAGTGGCGCAATAGTGCCAAGGTACCAAGGGTGTGCATGGACTTAGTGGAGGACTGATCCGATTTGACGAAGTCCAAGGTCGTGATCGACCTCAACACCCAGTCCGTTGAAGACCATGTACTGGTCAGAGTGCGCCAGCGCCAAATTGTTAGAAAACAGTCCAGTGGGACTCTGAGGCATGCATACACACACACATGGCATCGTCGAGAGCCACTAGAAGACCATGATGAAGATGGTCAGCGACTTACTGCCCAACGCCTTCTGTGTGAACACCACTGCACACAAGCTCACACCCAGCACCCACACAGAGATGCTTCTCACTGACACACACTGTGGCATATGTACTGGCACACGACTTGCGCTTTTCACTAGGGGCGAGCCGCGAAGCGGCGAGCCCAAAGGAGGCGAGGCGCGCAGCGCCGAGCCCGCTAGCGTCGCGAGCCGCGAAGCGGCGAGCGACCTAGCGCGTGAGCGCGCGCCGAAGGCGCGCGCGAGCGCGCTAGTCCTTTACTATAATCACCGTGTCTGTCTGTCTGTCTGTCTGTCTGTCCGCACTTTCCCAGGAAGCTGGGCGGGCCCTGGAGGGGTGCCTTATGGGTCATTGTGGTAGTCCCCTCCCGGTGACTTGCAATTGTACTCGGTGGTCCTGCTGTACTTCCCTATGAAAAGATATGCCGGGTCTCTATTTCTACCAGTGGCTGAGGGCTGGGGCGGGAGCCAGGGGGTGGGGCGCGTAGGCCTATGCAAGGGTAGTCTACATGCCGAGTTTCAGACCTGCAGCCCTCAAGACAAGGGAGGAATAAATTTTTGAATTGTGAACTTAAGTAACAAAAATCGATTTCTCAACACTGGGTCCATGGAGACTGGTGAGAACTGTGGCGCGATAGTCCCAGTGTACTAAGGGTTTGTATGGACTTAGTCCAGGACTGATCCGATTTGGGGAAGTCCAAGGTCGTGATCGACTTCAACACCAAGTCCGTTGAAGACCATGTACTGGTCAGAGTGCGCCAGCGCCAAATTGTTAGAAAACAGTCCAGTGGGACTCTGAGGCACGCACGCACGCACGCACACACACATATGGATTTTTTGAGATGTGAATTTAAGTAACAAAAATTGATTTCTCAACACAGAGTCAATGGAGACTGGTGAGAGCAGTGGCACAATAGTCCCAGGGTACCAAGGGTGTGCACGGACTTAGTGGAGGACCGACCCGATTTGGTGAAGTCCCCGGTCATGATCGACCTCAACACCCAGTCCGTTGAAGACCATGTACTGGTCAGAGTGCGCCAGTGCCAAAATTGTTGGAAAACAGTCCAGTGGGACTCTGAGGCGCGCACGCACGCACACACATAGAATGGTCAGGTGCCACTAGAAGACCATGATGAAGATGGTAGCGACTGACTGCACAAAGCCTTCTGTGTGACTGAACACCACTGCACACAAGCTCACACGGAGCACCAATGCAGAGATGCTTCTCACTGACACACACTGTGACATATGTACTGGCACACGACTTGCGCTTTTCACTAGGGGCGAGCCGCAAAGCAGCGAACCCAAAGGAGGCGAGGCGCGCAGCGCCGAGCCCGTTAGCGTCGCGAGCCGCGAAGCGGCGAGCGACCTAGCGCGTGAGCGCGCGCCGAAGGCGCGCGCGATCGCGCTAGTCCTTTACTATAACCGCCGTGTCTGTCTGTCTGTATGTCCGCACTTTCCCCGGAAGCTGGGCAAGCCGTGGAGGGCTGCTATATGGGTCACAGCAAAGGTCGTGTGCACCTCACGTGCAATTGCACTCGGTGGCCCTGCTGTACTTCCCTATGAAAAGTTATGCCGGGTTTCTATTTCTACCGGTGGCTGGGGGCTGGGGCGGGAGCAAGGTGGTGGGGCGTGTAGACCTGTACAAGGGTAGTGTACATGCCAAGCTTCAGACCTGCAGCCCTCAAGAGAAGAGAGAAATGAATTTTTGAAAGTTATTTTTTTAAACAAAAATATGTTTCTCAACAGTGGGTTGATGGAATGCGGTGAAAAAGGTGGAGCGATGCTCCCGCTGTGCGGAGGATGGTTGTACGCTAGCGCATTTTTTTGAAAAAAGAAAAATAAAAACAACCATATCGCAAGCCTAGGGGTCAAAACACTGACGCATGTTTACGAGTCGGTTACCTAACCTACTTCGCCAATTCAATGGGTGTCCACCAAGACAAACAGGCTTATATACGCTTAAGTGTTAATGTTTGCGACCCGATCCATTGTAACTGTAGGTAAACACAATGCTCATCGAACCTTCTAGAAATAGAATGTTTGTTCTGTTCAATTAACCACGTGTAAACATGGATATCTCAACACTTGCCTATTTAGGCTGCCTAGAACAGAGTGCGATACTTCCAGCATGCCAAGGGAGTGCAGGCACTCAGTGCAAAATCTGATTTCGTGGCGTTCGAGGTCGAGATCGACTACAACACCCACAGCACCATGTACATATCAGAGTGCGCCAGCGCCAAATTGTCAGTGAACAGTCCATTACCACTCTGAGTACTCGCACATGCACGCACGTGCGCGCGCGCACGCAGCAGGCACGCACGCGCGCGCGCGCGACGCAGCAGGCACGCACGCGCGCGCGCGCGCGCACGCAGCAGGCACGCACGCGCGCGCGCGCGCGCGCACGCACGCATGCACGCGCGCGCGCGCGCGCGCCGCACGCACGCACGCATGCACGCGCGCGCGCACGCACGCACGCACGCACGCACGCACGCACGCACGCACGCACGCACGCACGCACGCACGCACGCACGCACGCACGCACGCACGCACTGGCGCGCACCTGTCGCGTTTAATACTAGGGGCGACGGGCGAGCCGCGCAAGCGGCGAGCCCGGAGGAGGCGAGGCGCGCAGCGCCGAGCCCGTTAGCGTCGCGAGCCGCGAAGCGGCGAGCGACCTAGCGCGTGAGCGCGCGCCGAAGGCGCGCGCGATCGCGCTAGGTATACTCTAATCGCCCTGTTTGTATGTGGGTCCGCACCTGGATCTCTGGAAGGAGGGATGGTGGGAGGGTGGTATATGTGTTATAGTAATAGTCGGTAGGTGCTGACGTGCAATTGCACTCGGTGGCCCTGCTGTACTTCCCTATGAAAAGTTATGCCAGGTTTCTATTGCTACTGGTGGCTGGAGCCTGGGGAGGGGGCAAACAGGTGGGGCGCGTAGGCCTGCCCAAGGGTAGTGTACACGCCGAGTTTCAGACCTGTAGCCCTCAAGACGAAAGAGAAATAAATTTTTGAAATGTGAATTTAAGTAACAAAAATCGACTTCTCAACACTGAGTCAATGGAGACTGGTGAGAACTGTGGCGCGATGGTCCCAGTGTACTAAAGGTGTGAATGGACTTAGTGCAGGACCGATCCGATTTGGCGAAGTCCAAGGTCGTGATCGACTTCAACACCCAGTCCGTTGAAGACCATGCACTGGTCAGAGTGCGCCAGCGCCAAATTGTTAGAAAACAGTCGAGCCGGACTCTGAGGCACGCGCACACACACATGGAATGGTCGAGAGTCACTAGAAGACCATGATGAAGATGGTCAGCGACTTACTGCCCAACACCTTCTGTGTGAACACCACACCACTGCACACGAGCTCACACCCAGCACCCACACAGAGATGCTTCTCACTGACACACACTGTGGCATATGTACTGGCAGTTGGCACATGACTTGCGCTTTGCGCTAGGGGCGAGCCGCGAAGCGGCGAGCCCAAAGGAGGTGAGGCGCGCCGCGCCGAGCCCGCTAGCGTCGCGAGCCGCGAAGCGGCGAGCGACCTAGCGCGTGAGCGTGCGCCGAAGGCGCGCGCGAGCGCGCTAGTCCTTTACTATAATCGCCGTGTCTGTCTGTCTGTGTGTGTGTCCGCACTTTCCCAGGAAGCTGGGCGGGTCCTGGAGGGGTGCCTTATGGGTCATTGTGGTAGTCCCCTCCCGGCGACTTGCAATTGTACTCGATGGTCCTGCTGTACTTCCCTATGAAAAGTTATGCTGGGTTTCTATTTCTACTGGTGGCTGGGGGCTGGGGCGGGAGCCAGGTGGTGGGACGCGTAGGCCTACACAAGGGTAGTGTGCATGCTGAGTTTTAGACCTGCAGCCCTCAAGACAACAGAGAAATAAATTTTTGAAAGTTAATTTTTTTAAACAAAAATCTGTTTCTCAGCACTTTGTCGATGGAATGCGGTGAAAAAGGTGCAGCGATGCTACCGCTGTATGGAGGGTGGTTGCACGCCACCGCATTTTTTTTTAAAAAGTAAAATAAAAACAACGATCAGGTAAGGCAAAGATTCAAACCACCGACGAGTGTTTACAAGTCGGTTACCTAACCAACTTCGCCAATACATCAGTTGTGGAAAAAGACAAATGGGCTTATGTACAGTTAGGGTAGGGATTGGCCTCTCGATCCATAGGTAAATACCATGTTCATAGAACCTTCTAGAAATAGAATGTTTGTACAATGTAACTGTGTGTAAACATGAATATTACAACACTTGCCTATGAAGGCTGCTTAGAACAGTGGTGCGATACTTCCAGCATGCCAAGGGAGTGCAGGCACTCAGTGCAAAATCTGATTTCGTGGCGTTCGAGGTCGAGATCGACTACAACACCCACAGCACCATGTACACGTCAGAGTGCGCCAGCGCCAAATTGTCAGTGAACAGTCCATTACCACTCTGAGTACTCGCACATGCACGCACGTGCGCGCGCAGGCACACACGCACGCGCACGCACGCACGCACGCACGCACGCACGCACGCACGCACGCACGCACAGGCGCGCACCTGTCGCGTTTAAAACTAGGGGCGACGGGCGAGCCGCGCAAGCGGCGAGCCCGGAGGAGGCGAGGCGCGCAGCGCCGAGCCCGTTAGCGTCGCGAGCCGCGAAGCGGCGAGCGACCTAGCGCGTGAGCGCGCGCCGAAGGCGCGCGCGATCGCGCTAGTATACTCTAATCGCCCTGTCTGTTTGTATCTGGGTCCGCACCTGGATCTCTGGAAGGAGGGATGGTGGGAGGGTGGTATATGTGTTGTAGTAATACTCGGTAGGTGGTGATGTGCAATTGCACTCAGTGGCCCTGCTGTACTTCCCTATGAAAAGATATGCAGGGTTTTCATTTCTACTGGTGGCTGGGGGTTGGGACGGGAGCCACATGGTGGTGCGCGTGGGCCTGCCCAAGGGTAGTGTACACGCCGAGTTTCAGACCTGCAGCCCTCAAGACGAGAGAGAAATAAATTTTTAAAATGTGAATTTAAGTAACAAAAATCGACTTCTCAACACTGAGTCGACGGAGACTGGTGAGAACTGTGGCGCGATAGTCCCAGTGTATTAAGGGTGTGTACGGACTTAGTGCAGGACCGATCCGACTTGGCGAAGTCCAAGGTCGTCATCGACTTCAACACCCAGTCTGTTGAAGACCATGTACTGGTCAGAGTGCGCCATCGCCAAATCGTTAGAAAACAGTCGAGCGGGACTCTGAGGCACGCACACACACACATGGTATGGTCGAGAGCCACTAGAAGACCTTGATGAAGATGGTCAGCGACTTACTGCCCAACGCCTTCTGTGTGAACACCACTGCACACAAGCTCACACCCAGCACCCACACAGAGATGCTTCTCACTGACGCACACTGTGGCATATGTACTGGCACACGACTTGCGCTTTTTACTAGGGGCGAGCCGCGAAGCGGCGAGCCCAAAAGAGGCGAGGCGCGCAGCGCCGAGCCCGCTAGCGTCGCGAGCCGCGAAGCGGCGAGCGACCTAGCGCGTGAGCGCGCGTCGAAGGCGCGCGCGAGCGCGCTAGTTAGCACTATTTGAGGTGTTCCAGACGCTGTCTAACCAAGTCTCGAATGTCCTAGTCGTAGTCCGATTCAATAAAAAAACTGTCAGTAGTAAGAAGTTGACAAAAGTGCACTTTAAAAGGCTTTTAATGCCTTAGTTAGCTGTTATTGACACTCTACTATGCATAAAACACCATCTGCAACATTGATTTACCGTTCAAAACGGTCTCTGGGAACATTTAATAAAAAAAAGTTGTTTTTTTAAATTTTTCAATTAAAAGAATGAAAAATTTTTTTTACCCAAGCCTGACTACTACTACTAATGCACCGGCACTTTCCTACGTTACAACTGTTTCAGCAGAATCAGGAATTACGTCTACGTAAAAGCGTTGTATGAGTCGCACGCTCCACCACCGTCACACGCACGCACTGCAGCACGCAATGAGCGACTGTGTTCAAAGACTATTACTACAACAGTGCGGTCGCGCTGTGCAGACACTTTTACACAGACACACTGTGATAGGTAATCGTGTTTCTTTGCATCTTTCCCTACTGGTAAAATCTTAGCAGAGCTGTCGGTCCCAATTATGGACCTCCCTCAGTTCACTGCGATACGCAATACGTACCGTACAGTGTACACTCATGCACAGTTCCAGTCGCTCACTGCCAGTCGAGACAACGATTCCTTTATGGAATACAACAACAACAACAACAACGACCTTGGCAATTCACTACATAATTGTAATGATTAACCTTGCCACGAAGGGGGAGCAGGCAGTGTCAGACCTTCTTCTCAGCGTCGTCGTGCCAGAAGAGCAGGCTCTGCCCGCGAATGGGGTGTTGGTCACTCTGGGGCTGGTGCGGCTGGTCCAGGGTGCGGAAATCGACAATGCAGGCACTGGGCCTGGCCACGGGCCTTGGCACCCCTTGGCAAGGTCGTGGTGTTCGCCTTCGGTGCTGCTCACCACACGGTGTCCCTGCTGGGGACTGTGTAGACCAGTGCATACCGTCTGTGCAAACCTTCTCATCATCACGCGGCAGTTGATTTTTGAGCCGTAGACTGTGTGAGCTGCAACGCCAGGCATCAATTCAATCCCATCGTTGGCTTTCGTCTATGACGTCATCACAGCAAAACCTCTCGCACAGACACATCATTCCCCTGCACCAATCCTCGGTTCACAGCAGCGCATTCGCCATGAGCTTCTCAGCTGCTTTCAGAGAATCAAGCGCCTTGACAAATTCCGACCGTTTCATGGTGACCGTGTCTTGGTCATCAGGCCCACCAGCATGTACCTGTAACCGGTTCTGGCCAAGCTGCAGGGAAACCGGTCCAAAGATCCAAAAGCGGGGGGGGGGGGTTGAGTGTCGTCTAGTGACGAAGAGTGTTAAACCAAGTAGCCCGTAAATTGGCATTTGCCGCTCAAAATACAGTGCAAATACACCGGTGGTACTGTAGCTTGTTTTGCGCACAGTGTGTGCGCAAGAACTATAGATTAGTGCTACAGTTGTATGTTAGGCAAAACACATGGTGCAGTATTTTCAATATGGAGAGCAATGAGAAAGCTGTAGAAGAAAGCTGGGGGGTGGGTGCTCAGTTCTACTGGGAATGGGGGGGGGTCATTCACCTACACCCCGGTTTCAGGTATGCCTCCTGTTGGTTTTTCCTGCTTGCTTGGTTCGTCTGGAACGAAATGGAACATTGAAAGACTTGAACTTTATGCCTGACGAGCTCGATCACACATACATACGGTCGTCAGAGATAAAGCCACAGGACCGGTAGTCTTTGCGCATCGCCTCCAAGAGGTGAAACTTTGCGATCTCGCTGAAACGGTTTCGTGATGCAGCGCGCACTAAGCCACGTGGATATGCTGCTGCTGCAGCAAGCTCACTCGTGGATCCACTGCAGGTGGTGACGTACGTCGGCAACGACGCCCAGGTTGCCGCATCTAGCCTTTTGGCCGATGTCTAGCGAGTAGGACACCAAGCCGAACAGCTTCGTTTGCCCGTGCTGCTCGCAGACCACTGGGCCGCCAGAATCGCCCTATGCGTGCGTGCGCGGCGTGCGTGCGTGTGTGTGTGTGTGTGCGTGCGTGCGTGCGTGCGTGCGTGCGTGCGTGCGTGCGTGCGTGCGTGCGTGCGTGCTTGCGCGGCGTGCGTGCGTGCGTGCGTGCGTGCGTGCGTGCGTGCGTGCGTGCGTGCGTGCGTGCGTGCGTGCATGCGTGCGTGCGTGCGTGCGTGCGTGCGTGCGTGCGTGCGTGCGTGCGTGCGTGCGTGCGTGCGTGCGTGCGTGCGTGCGTGCGTGCGTGCGTGCGTGCGTGCGTGCGTGCGTGTGTGCGTGCGTGCGTGCGCGGTGTGCGTGCGTGCGTGCGTGTCTGCGTGCGTGCGTGCGTGCGTGCGTTTGTCTCTCCCTCACAGCGCACTGTCCTTTGATCTCTCTGGGCGAGCCGCTGCACAACTCTCCCTCTCTCAAGATCTTCAATCTGGGATATTGCGGAGCCCACGCTTGCGTGCACTCCTTGCTCTTGAAGAGTTTCTGGAACTTGGCCTTCTGCAGCGTCGCAGAACCGGGCCCTAAATTTGGTTCATTAATTTAAAAAAAAACGTTGTTAGAATTAGATTGATTGAGTGTTCCGCTCCGCACCGGTCCGGTCTTTTCTGGTCTTTCCCCAGCCCGTCTCGTGACAGCTAGTGATGCCAGCCAAGTCGGCGCCGCGCCACGTGTCGCCGTCGATCTAAGATAGTGTATGTACATACTGAATCCTGCCCTCCCCCTCTGGGAGCAATGCCAGCGCTTGTTTCCCCGAATCAGGGTGTACGCGTCAGCGTACAACCCTAATATGTGACCACTTCTCAATGCGGGGTTTTGAATTTTCGATCGCCTATAACTTTGGATTGCCTGAACGGATTTCGACGCGTTCTGGCGCAAATGAACCGCCTTCTTCTGGGGCATCGAATGCGCCATAACGCGTTTTCTTCCTTTCTTGAAAGGGGTCAATAGTTCCAAAAATGTTCCAATTTTGTGGCTTTTTTTCTTCGTGTTCTCTGCCAGGTTTTTGGAACGGCGCTCGAGAACGCCAGGACCTGTAGCGACAAAACTTGGTACGTGAAGCCGTCTAGTGATGGGAATGTCGCATGCCAAAGGATTTGTGTGTACTTCGTACCGATCTCGAGATATTGCCGATTTTATCCAATTATCGATTGATTTCTTGGAAATTTTGTGTCCTATAGGCGCGTTAACGGTACATCGCAGCGCTTCGCTGTAAAGGAGAAAGTTGGTCGCCATGACATGACTTGTGTTACTTTCAACAATTGGACCAAATTGGACGCACCAAAATACCTCCTCCCATTATATCAATAACGGAAATTGGCGATATTTTGGTGTGGTTAGGTCGGACGGCCTAAACATCAATAATAAAGTTGATCGCCCTTCGATGTAGAACATTTCATTTTTTGAAGTCAACACGATCCGACGCACCAAAATATTTTCACTTCCGGAATAATCGATAAATATCGATATAGCTAGGTCGGATCACTTTGTCCAAAACACAAAAGTTGACCGCCTGCACGTGTAGATCATTTTGTTTCTTTACACCGCTATGATCCGACGAACCAATATGGCACTACAGATGTGCACGCACGCACGCACACCAACACATGGGCTGCTTCGCAAGAAACTTGATGGGGGTAGGTCCGATCACTTTGGCAAAAACACAAAAGTTGACCGCCTAATCATGGTGATCATTTCCATACTTTGCATCACTATGCTCTGATGCAGCAATATAGCACTGCAGGTGCATGCATGATTGTATGTCTGCTAGGCTGTTGATACTTTGCTTTACTTCAATTTTGCCTTGTTCGATTCAGTCACAGGTACATTGTGTGTGAACCTGTGTCAGTGAACGTGTGTGTGCGTATGCGTGTGCGTGCGTGCGTGCGTGCGTGCGTGCGTGCGTGCGTGCGTGCGTGCGTGCGTGCGTGCGTGCGTGCGTGCGTGCGTGCGTGCGTGCGTGCGTGCGTGCGTGCGTGCGTGCGTGCGTGCAAGCATGTGAGCGTGCGTTCGTCCGTGCATGCTTGCGTGTGTTGAATTATAGAAAACCCTCTCATCTTTCGAAAAAACACTGTATTAAGGAAAAATTTGCAGGGTGCTGCAAAAAAAAAGAGAATATGTGACACTATATTGTTGAAGTCCAGTTTGAAAAGAAGTGGTATTAAGGCATATACCCCCACTGATTTCTAGCCACTTCCGCATTGCAGCTGATCAACTCCACTTTGAACAAACCATGTATAAAATCCGAACCAAGCACAGCAACAAGTCACATATTCGGCGATTTTTGTGCGAGCCATCTCACTCAGCCAAGCCAAAACGCCACAAACGTCCATCAACTCATATCTCATCTCTCTCAGACGTTGTCATTGCCCATTTCCATGGACCTGACACAGCTAAAATTCCTGCAGAATCAATTGGTCCCCTGCTAAAATTTTTGCAATGTCAGTTGTTGATGATGTACAGTTGGTGATGTCGATGTGTAGGCAGGAGGCACATATACGTACTACAATCCTGCTCCATTCCCTTCTGGCATTCCACCCAATGATGAACTGTTTGTATAACATTTGTGTAGTGCCCTAATGCTTGCATGAGTGCTGCGTGCGTGCGTGCGTGCGTGCATGCGTGCGTTCGTGCGTGTGTCCGTGCACGCGTACGTGCGTGCGTGTGTCCGCGCACGCGTACGTGCGTGCGTGTGTGTATGCGTGCGTGCGTACGCAAGTGCGTGCGTGCATGCGTAGGTACGTGCGTGTGCATGGGGTTCCATGGGGCATGTGCTAATTTCTCACACTCAATCTATCTAAATGTCAGTCAGTTCCAGTTGCCGCAAATTTCGCTGCACGTTTCCTTCCATTGCAAGCGAACACAAAAATCGCCGAATATGTGACTTGTTGCTGTGCTTGGTTCGGATTTTATACATGGTTGTTCAAAGTGGAGTTGATCAGCTGCAATGCGGAAGTGGCTAGAAATCAGTGGGGGTATATGCCTTAATACCACTTCTTTTCAAACTGGACTTCAACAATACAGTGTCACATATTCTCCTTTTTTTGCAGCCCCCTGCAAATTTTCCTTAATGTGATTATAATTTACATACATAAGTATTGTCGATATTCCAATCTCAACAGTGAGAAAAGACCAAGAAGAGGGACCAACCGTCCAGAGTTCATTGTATTTTCTTAGAATATTCGAAATTCCAAAACCACCCCGAGATTCATGGAAACAGAGGGGCTCATCTCAAGACTCCCAACAGGTACCGTACGTATGTACCTCCTTTGCACTCTCGAACGGCAGTGGCACGGGCCGGATGCCCCTCTCCTGATCAACGCAAACGGATTCGCCGAGGAAGACCTCCTTCTTCAGGAAGATGAGCGCGATGTCGTTCGTCAGTGGCGGCGTTTCTTTGGCGCTCTTGTACTTGGGGTGGATCCTTAATCCTGATGTAGTACAGTTGTTGTTGTTGTTGCTGTTGCTGTTCGATTTGGGACAACGCTAGGGGGGCATTACGTAGCATGTACCCATCTCCGTGAGTGTGACGCCTTCCTGTCTAGAGCCGCACAATTAGGCAAAGACATTCGAAAGAACGCCATCTGTAATCTAGTGCAGCGATGGCACGAGAAACTCCATCAAAAGAGAAGTCCTCGATCTACCGGTACGTAAGGGTTCCATCAAGAATGGAACCTGATGTGCATGGCGTCCGAGTAGCCGTAGGCGAGGCTGGCCGGCGAACGACGGTTCGTGATGTTGACCACGCCGAAGAAGAGGTCGACGCCGCGATGCTGCGCACCTCTAGAAAAGGCGCAAATTCGAATTTTGACTTGCATCTTAACTTGTTGCAAGATGCAGCAACCGGTAATCCAGAGACGTGGGTTCAATTCCCATCGCGCCATTCGCCACTCTTTCCCTCCACTTTTCAATACGCAGACACATGTGTATGTGAAACCGTGATAAGAGAAAGGGGGTTGTTGGGGGGGGGGTGGTGGGGGGGGGTTGGGGGGGGTTGGGGGCGGTGGCTTGTCTTGTGTGGGGGTGCGGGCTGTATCGGCGCGGGGCGGCGCGGGGCGGGGGGGGCGGGGGGGGGGGGGGGGGGGGGGGGGGGTGTGGGATGTGCACACAACCGAGGGGCATTCTTCTGACGCCCCAGGAATTACTGCATAACATGTACAGACGAGGCGATTGAAATACATAGCACTCGACTTGGCGCGCATTGAACGCAAACCGCAAAATCAAGAACTGCCACTAATTAGAATGAATATGGTAGCTATTTAAATAATAATACTCTACTCTCTACTCTGCGCGCGCTGGACTGCATTCTAATTTACCGTAAATTCCTCCCGATGAACGCATCTGGGCATTTATTTTTCAACGCACCCTCTACCCTGGGCGTAGGGGGGCGTTCAGTGTATGAAAGGGGGGGGGGGGTTGGTGCGTTCTTTGGAAAATTTACGGCAGTTCGCCCACTCACGGCGGGTGCTGCATGCAGTGGGCTGCGGTGAGCACGACGCGACTGCTGATGAGGGCGGCTCCGCAGCTGACGAGCGACCTCCTGCCGTCGTTCACGTAGCCGGGCGTGATGTAGAGCTGCCAGGGGAACTCGTGCGTCAGCGCCACCTGGCCGTTGACGATCTTGCGGAGGGCGTGCTCGTCGCGAAGCGGCTGCGGCCGGTGCGTCTCCTCCCACTGGTCGAGCTTCACGTCGCGCGCGACCGCCGTCTCGGGCGCGACGGGGACGGCGTCAGAGACGCTGACCAGGCTCGCTGAAGGGAGGCGCATGTGCGTTTTGACCATGTCAAGGGATATGCTCTACTAGGTGTACCCCACCCCATCCGACGGCACGAATGAGACAATTAGCCCTAAAGGTCAAACGACAACACAGTAAACTGTAGTATTACAATAGTGTATGTACAAACGGGAGGCGCCGTGTGCGAGTTCACTGAAACTGCGCCGCTGCCGTGGCTGTGCCGAGCTTCGCCGACTCCCTCAAGGTGCCCAACTCAAACAAAACTCACTCATCACCAGCACGACGGCAAACAACGCTCTGTGCGGCCACATTTGGACGATCAAATGTTGCACGTTAGACGAACACGAAAAACTAAAATAGAGATGAAAAGGCGGCAGCGGCGGCACTGAGATGGCTTCTGCTCGTCACAGCCGTTCCCGATGGCAGATTGAAAGCCGCTGCGACCGCTAATGCGCTGCTCTGCATATTCATGGCCAAGCTGTAGTGCAGAAGATGCATACTTACTGTACTTACCGTCTGACAAAGTGCACTTGCGCGGTACAGTAGCAAGTCACGTTTCTTTGTGTCATGCAGCTTCGGCCACTGCACAACGTGTCACGCACGTGGCAATAGCTGTAGACACTAGACAGTACATTCCGTTGATTGGGGCGTAGAAATAAAGACGGGGACAGCACCATACATTTACGTAGATACTTAGTTTTTCTGTAACAATTGTTTGCACATTGTTCTTTAATTCACAAAAATTCTTCGTTAATTTACACAAAATACGTTATAATTTCTATCAATCGATTCAACCCCTCCGCCTTTCGAAAAGAGCTGCTGGCTGCTGCTCAGCCGCTGCTGATTTTTGGTAAAATCCAGAGTTAAAACACGAATCGTTTGACGACGTTGCTTTAGACCGTAGAATTGCTTGATCAATTGAAGTTTTGTTTTAGTGGCATCATCGCTATCGCTCACAAGTGCAAATCCTCGAAGATCCATATATGGGCATGTACAGATGGTGTTGTCCGTATACGGCCGGTTTAAGGATTCGCCGCTTTGACTCGACCCGCTCGCCGTCTCACGTGCATACAGCGCTCGCTTCACGTGCGTCCCTCTTCGCAATGCCCATAAAAGGCTGAGAGGCCTTCCCGCGTTCACGTGAGACGCTTCTGGCAGCCAGCCTGCCTTGCCCTCCTCCTCGCTACGCCGCCCTGAGCGCGCTTCTATCTATACGCTCGCCAGAGAGGCTACATAAACACTCGCCCGCTGTCGACAACGTCCACACACGCGCGACGCTGAAGAAAATACAAGTACCTGTACAAGTACCGTGCCGAAAAAAAACGACTAAAAAATCCGAGGAAAAATGTTCTTCTGGCTTATGACCGTCGGAATCGCGCTGCTCTGCGCGTTCCTTTTCAATGAATTCTATTGGAAGCGACGAAACCTCCCACCGGGACCAATGCCGATGCCTCTCATCGGCAATGTCGCCGCCCTCAACGCCACCAAGGTGAGGGTCGGATTACCCTTTGATTATGCGGATTCCCGGAATATATTCCGGAAATTCCGGACTGCCTCAAAATAGACCGATCGCAGCCATTTTTTTCGATTAGGATCTGTTAGAGGTACCTAACCGACTCAGTGTTTCCAATGCTTTTGGAGGATTTCTTTTGCAGCATTTGCATGCTCAGCAACAATTGTATGCATCATTAGCTGAAGCGATTCTGTCGTCGCACCAAATACGCGACATTAGAACTTCCCTAGACGTCACAGACGCACGCCATGTTTTTATTTATTTATTTTTTAGGGCCTGTTTCTTCCTTTGTTTTTGGCATTTTAGGGCAAGCATCTGCACAAGATCATGGCAGAATTTGAGCAAAAATACGGCGCTGTTTACACACTCTGGCTGGGCCCCACTCCGACGATTTTTGTGAACGACTGGCAGCTCATGAAGGACACCATAGTCAAGCAGGGCGACTTCTATGCCGCGAGACCCTACGTTCCGATCAATGATATGATTAGAGGTTTGATTTTGCGTTGGCATTTTTCATATCTATTTTCAAAGACGTTTTCTCATATTGCAATAGAATTAATAAACATTTAAAATTTCAGACGGCTATCACGGCATCGTGTCCATCTCGGGCGAAAAGTGGAAGGAGCAGCGTCGCTTCGCTCTGCACGTTCTCCGCGACCTCGGAATTGGTCTGTCTGTTTTTCTGAAATCCGAAGCACGTTCTGGAATTTTAAATTTAAATTCAGGCCGCACCATACTGGAGGACCAGATCCTGGACGAGACCAACCATCTGTTGGACTCGCTGCAGCAGTTCGCCGCGACTGGGCAGCCGTGCGACCCGCAACTCCCGCTCCAGGCCTGCATCGGCAACATCGTCAACACGCTCATTTTTGGATTCCGATTTGAGGACGTCAGTTCGGTTGTAATTGGACCTCGCGCTACCTCGCTCTCAATTGTAAAATTCAAAAACAAATATTTGTTGGACAAAAATGTAGTGCCTGAGCACTGTTTCTTGTATTGGTCACCACATATCATTTGAAAATATCGAATTTTCTATAGGTGTTACCTGTATGTGCATGCAATGCAATGCGCTGAACGATTTCCGAAACGTGCTCCACAGACAGCTTTTTACAATGAGCCAGTTGTTTACGTTTACGTAAAACCATGCTCCTCGGACCATTTTGTGTAACGGGTTGTAACGTGTCAACGCAGATTTTTATGCAAAGCTTTTGTTTACAGGATGGCGCTACGGTGGCTCATATAAAGAAGGAATTTGACTCGCTGCAGAACAAGATGTCCACTGATTTTCGCATGATGTTGATCTTTTTTATCAGTTGGACAAGGCATCTGCCCTACATTGGAAGAGCTTTGGACGACATGGAAAAGACAAAGGAGACCTTCTTTGCCCTTTTCAAGAAGTAAGCCTGCACTGTTGTGCTTTTGTGATTTGTTGCTAATTCTAAGACTGCTTCGGCAGGATAATTGAACTGAAAAATGAGTAGTTGTTGTGTTGAGACCGACTGATGAAGAATCGAAATTTTTTGACTTTTTTAAAAACAACTTTGCTACATTTATTAACTGAAAATAAATACTCCCAGTATCCTAATGTTAGGTAGGAGTACATATTATTATTTACATAGCTACCATATTCATTATAATTTCGCCAATTTACTAAAGTGCAACCCACAAACGTACTTGGTTGCTTGCTCTGGGAGTGTTGTGCGTTTTCCATGGCGAACACTTGTTCGACTTTCGAAACGTGGTCAATTTCTGTCGGGATTCAGAGAGATTGAGAATCACAAAAGGAATCTGAGTTTGGACTCCGCTCCGACAGATTACACCGACGCGTACCTGCAGGAAATGAAGCGCAGAGAAGCGCAAGGCGACATGGGACACTTCAGGTTGTCTTTCTTGCGTGTACAATTTTCAAAATCGATCAATATCTGCAGCATTGTCTTTGAGACGCTGATTACTCTTTCTTTACCAAATTCTTGTTTCAATTCTTGGTTGAATGGACTTTACTATAATTTTATGCAAAAAAGTCATTCATTGCTACATGCATCGAATTTCTCCTACAGTATACGAATTTCTCCTATTGAAAAGTTGACGAAAAATTGGCGAATGGCGCAGTGGGAATTGAACCCACGTCTCTGGATTACCGGTCCAGTGTGCTACCGCTACACCACACGCGCACGCCAACCCCTCGTCAAATTCGAAATGAGAAGGCAAAGACAACGAAAGGGCGAGCCTTAGGCCGCAGCACCAAAGTCGTGTCTTTGCAGAAACATATTGAAAAGTTGACGAAAAATTGGCGAATGGCGCAGTGGGAATTGAACCCACGTCTCTGGATTACCGGTCCAGTGTGCTACCGCTACACCACACGCGCACGCCAACCCCTCGTCAAATTCGAAATGAGAAGGCAAAGACAACGAAAGGGCGAGCCTTAGGCCGCAGCACCAAAGTCGTGTCTTTGCCGAAACATATTGAAAAGTTGACGAAAAATTGGCGAATGGCGCAGTGGGAATTGAACCCACGTCTCTGGATTACCTGTCCATTGTGCTACCGCTACACCACACGCGCACGCGAACCCCTCGTCAAATTCGAAATGAGAAGGCAAAGACAACGAAAGGGCGAGCCTTAGGCCGCAGCACCAAAGTCGTGTCTTTGCCGAAACATATTGAAAAGTTGACGAAAAATTGGCGAATGGCGCAGTGGGAATTGAACCCACGTCTCTGGATTACCGGTCCAGTGTGCTACCGCTACACCACACGCGCACGCCAACCCCTCGTCAAATTCGAAATGAGAAGGCAAAGGCTATACCTCCTAGAGTATTTTCGCATGTTGCAGCCTTTTTGCGGCCTCCAGTCATGAACGAGTCGTGTTTCAGTGAGCCGCAGCTTCTGGGCGTCATCATGGACCTGTGGCTGGCCGGCTTGGAGACTACGGTGATCACGCTCTACTGGTCGCTGCTCTACATGATTCACTACCCAGAGGTTCAAGAAAAAGTGCAGGAAGAAATTGATTCGAACATTGGCAGAAACCATGAGATCAGAAATGGGGAAAGAAACAAACTACCATACACCGAGGCTGTCATGAAGGTGTTCATATAGGGGTGTTTTTTTTTTTTTCTCCAACGGAAGAGGTACAGATCGCCGGCTACTCCATTCCAAAAGGCGCCCAAGTAGTCCCTCAGATCAGGAGCTGTTCTGCGAGATCCCACACTCTACCCCAATCCTGAAAGATTTGACCCTGACAGGTGAATGTTGGCACGCACACGCTCTTTGCCTACAGCTTGTTTGCTGTTGTTGGATTAGGGGCAACGCGAGAGGCCGTCAGTGGCCCATTAGCACCCGTATTTCCATGACGTCTCGAGCTGCATAATTAGCCAAAGACAGTAGGAAGGACGTCATCTGTAATCTAGGGCAGCTACCGCCCGATAAACTCCATTGAGAGGGAATACCTCGATCTACTATATCGAAACCAGAACCGTGCCCGCAAGAGGCGGATTCCCTACTACTAGGCCATGCGCTGCCCGAGCTTGTTTGCTCCGTTTGTAAATGGCTAAATTGACACTAGAAACGGGGCACCAAGGCTCCTCGTCTGAGATCAAACAGCACAAAGGATTTCAGATTCCTGGAGTCCAAGGGCGCGACGTCGAGGCGCCAGGAGGCGTTCGTGCCCTTCTCGGTGGGCAAGCGCTCCTGTCTGGGCGAGAGTCTCGCCCGCATGGAGCTTGTCATGGTCTTCGCCAACATCCTGCGCAAGTTCAAGCTGTCCAAGGTCCCCTTCGAGGCCATGCCCAGCCTCGAGCCCAAGTTCAACGCCGACGTCAAGGCCCAGGACTACGAGATCAAGATCGAGGAGAGAGGCTAAATTATAAAAATTGATCGTCACGATCAGCCTAGGCATCTACCTACTATAAACGCAATGCAGTGCAGTGCGGTAGAGTAGCTACTGTCATCGGGGATCGATTTCGCAAATCGGCGGGTGCGTACTCGTTCAATTGTGTGCTTTATTGAACTCGCTCGGCGCTCTGTAGCTTTGTGAAGGTTGACGCCAAACGAAAACAATTGCTAAAGCCCATTGGATTGGTATTTTTGGTCTTCTGTATGTTTGCCTTGAGTGTGTTCCGCTTCCATAGTTGGCACGTGACAGGAAGATAAAAAATGCGAGCAACCATTTTTTTGCAAAACATTTAGAACTGTGTCGACCTTGCACTCTGCAGTGTATTCCATCGAAAGGCAACGCGCAAACAGCCGGTAAAACCAAGTGTTGACTGACGCTTCGTGCAGCTGAGTGCTTATTGATTTCCACTGGCCCTTTCACTGGCCCTCTCTGCTGCGGCGCGCTTCCTGCGCACATCGCGGATGCAGTTGATCAGACTCATCTAAAGGGGTCCAACTAAGAAAACATCACAATAAAGTTGCGAAACAAAAATAATTCGTAAAATCGATTTACGTACCCCTCCCTTTCTCTCCAATCTTGGAGCCCCTCCACTAGTTTTCCAGGTACGGAAGGGTTGAAGAAATAGTCGACCCACCTCCAATAGTGCCCACACCTAAGGGCGATAAGCGAGGGTAGTTATGATTTCCGCTATACCTGGACAAAAATCGGGAG
>JASAMY010003329.1:0-23922 GCA_030248085.1 Paralinhomoeus sp. GSCO2_6 | reverse complement strand
AGTTGCGCGACGAAGAAAATAAATGATAAATAAAAATGTCAAATAAGGAAATAAATAAAAATGTACAAGGTACAACAAATACAAGACTAGAAACAAGAGGTACCATTTTCATAGCTGGTAGAGGCGAAGTTGCTGCCGACTTCATTGAGAAATTCCCAATAAAGAGCGTTGCTCTCTTTGGCCATGAATTCCCTAAAATTCCACATATAACGTTGGACGGACGATTATGAAACTTGGAGAAGTTAAAAAAAACTCACGAAATTTCCGCTAACAAAGAAGTATGCGGCCATTTGGCATCCAATGAGGCGACCACGGACTTCTTAGCGCGACTTTCCGCACTCGTTTGAATCACGAAAACCACGGAAAAACAGCTAAGATATCCGATCAAATACATTTTTGCAGAATTATTCACGCGACTACAACGCGATGACCATCAACATTTTTTTGAGACGTTTAAAAACACAATCTACAGAATCTTTCCAGGTGCGGTGCGCAACACGTCACTACCAGGAAAAACACTTCACTATTGTGCAACAGTGATTTGCATGTCTTTACGGTACATTATGAACTCAAAGCTGATAACGATAAAGCTATTGTGACAGAGTGATCAGAAGACTAGCTAACGAGACGACATGTATTTGCATGCTATTGCCTGCAATGCATGCGAGAAGGAGTGCGATCAATTTCGTATCAGCAATTTGGCCTCATCAAATTTTCGGCAGTAGGCAGCTGTATCCATCGTTTATGCTGGCTCTGGACGCCATTTTTCTCAATTTCGCGCACATAATTCTCAACAAACACCATATCGTGAGCAAATAAAGGACAGCGTTCGCGTCGGCGGCGTCAACACCAACGCCGTGACAGTGTCACGTAATGTCAAGTGTGGTGAAGTACTGGATGAGCGAGTCATGTTTCCACATGCTGGCATGGCACCACGCGTGTCGTTGGTCCGATCCGTTGTACGTGCGAAAATTGAAAATTTTATAATATTTGCAAATCAAGCGGAAACTTTCTGAAACTTTTAAAGTACATTAGGCATATGTATGCGAACATGCATGTCAACTTGCATCACTGTGCTTCAATCACCACCTGACGAGATATTCAAAGATACGGCGTTTCTTTAGCTTTGTTTTTGGCTATTTTTTCTGTGTGTGCAGTACAGAATTTTACTCGTTTACATGAAAGCGGGGTCCAAGACGTTTACTCACACAACGCTCTATCACACTACTACAACAACACTACGGTTGAGTTGATCGCAGAAGTAGAATTTTTGCGCGGGTCTCAAGTCCTAAGCATGAAATTGTGTCGTGGTATTGTGGTGTGGGCAGATATCACTACTTGGCTTGAATTACCTTCGCATTGCTGCTATTGATCTGTTTCTTTGTTCTCATTCGACTGCGCAGCCGCTCACATGGTTGCCACGGGCACGCACACGCCTCCGCCGCTCGACAGCGACTGCAGCTTGTCAGCGGCGCCCTTCATGACTGCCCAAGTGATTGTTGTGTATTCTAGAGATCGCACTCATGTTATCTTCGTACTCATATCTGACTGAGCTGAAGATTGCTGCCACAGCACTCTTTTCCGACTCACTCACTTACTCAGTCCAATGCGACACTTTCCACATTCTTCTTGCAGTCCTTCTAAAGTGCCATTGAGAAATGGGCCATATTGTCACTGACCTGCGAGACACTGGTGACTGGCTTTGTGGCGCGACGGAGCCGTACAGGACGAGAGAGCGTAGTGATTGAAGAGAACCGAGTCAGAGAACAGACGACGAAGCGACCTCGAGCCCGTTTAAACAGCGGTGTGTGCAAACAACCACTCGTCGGCGGCGCTCATTGGAAAGCGCTCATTTGAAAGCGGCCGTAGCGCGAATTCAATTTCAATTGGCGTCGCGCGCTCGCTAGTCGCTCCCGAATTCGCCCCGAGCGGCTCTCGCGCTCGTTTACGGCGTCGCCGCTTGCGCCCGACAAAGAAATGCCGAGGAGAAATCGGCAAGTCGCAGCCACGCTCGAGTTGCCGTCGGCGGCGCCGACGCGAGCGACGAAGTATGATTCGATTGCCCAAATTGACTTTGCGTGCGCGAAACGGCAGTCCGCATCGTGCCCATACCTGTAACTGGGGGGGGGGGGGCTTTTGGGGGTTTGGGGGCCCCTAGTTTTTTTCAATTTTGCTCAGGGACCGAGAAATTTTGCTTCCAGACACAGAAATTATCCTCCCAGATTGGGCCCTATCCTTAAGCATGTGTTCTCTCAGAAATTTTGCTTGAGGACCCAGAAATGTTGCTCAAGGACCCAGAAACATTAAACGTTTTTCTTTAAATTTTTTTAATTTTTTTTAAACAAATCTAAGAAAGATGTATCTCCAAATTGGCCCTAAGAATGTTCAAAAAAAAAATCGGCCCGATCCGTCAAGCTATAAAGGAGAACCGGTCGGTAACGGAAGGGCGAACTCACGAACGGACAAACGGACAAACAGAACGAATTTTTCCGTCCGTATATGACTGACGCGTGGCGAAAAAAAAAATAGTCCCATTGCCGCCACTCCTTTCCCCTCCCCCTTCTCACATGTGTGAGTGCTTTACACCCACCGTAGAAGAACAGTGCCGCCGCATGAGAACACCCGCAAAACCCACTGTCTGTCATTACACAACAAGCGACCCTCTCTCAACAAACATTCTCCCTTCGTTCTGCTGCGCGGCGCACAAGTCGAGTTTCTGAGAAGGGTCGAATTGTCGAGCGTTGTGGTGACCTGTGAGGATGCGTATTTTCTGTTTGCTGCTGCTTTTTTCGTCTCGGTCTGCCAACGCAAGAACGCCTGGCCCGTTTCCTTTCCCGTTTCCCGAAGATCTCCCATCGGTGCGACTTCCAAGCATCTCTGGTTGCCCTTCTTTGACCGGCCAGCAAGTCTTCCAGCAAGAACTGGGGCCAAGCCCATGTTACTGTCGACCGGGTCTCCTGTGCAGAAGCCCCAATGTTCCTCTGCAAACTTTTAAACAGCTCTCAATAGTATGCCACCACAAAGGGTTGTACACACGCAACAAGTCCGCATTTGATGTGCTCCATCATTAATGATGACCGATGCGCACAATGTAATCAAAATCAGGGTCGAGTCACAACAATGGACCTTTTGCATTTCGGAGCATACTATGTAGAATCCTAGGTGTACGTGTACTTTTTTTCGTGTGTACACACACACTGGCGCTGGCGCACTTACGCTGGCGGTTGGAGAGATTTTGGACGCGCTTTGATTTCGGTTCGCAAAGAAATCAGGATTGGTGTAGGCTGGCTATTCTGCGGTTACAAGGACGGGACAGAGAGTTGCTCCTGCACACCAGCCCAGATATCGACCACCCTGGAGGCGGAGTGCATGTCACATGCAAGAAAGGAGCTAACGCTGCAAGTCTTGAGAGATCTGTGCGAGCTTTGTCTGAGAGAAATCTTTCGCTGTCATCAGTCGAGTTTCGTCGTGTCGTCTTTGACGACAATGACGCAGCGGTGAACACGCTCGGTAATAGCGTGTTCGGAAAGCTGACTCAGAAGCCGATCCGTGTGGTCTTGGACTATAGCTGCCCGGCGGAGGAGAAACCATCATTGCCTTTGGCGATTGACGACAATGCATTTGAGAGCATCAAAAACGCAATTCTGACATTCATTCTATACGACTGTCACCTCACCAAGCTCCCAGCTGCGCTCAAGCGGCTGCCCAAGCTGCAGATCCTCCACGTGAACAATTCTCGCGCGCTCGCTTCAATCACTAAAGATGAATTGGATGGTCTTGACGCACTAGAAGAGCTCCAGCTCCAAGGCTGCAAGACTATAGAAGTTGGAGCATTCGCCAATACTCCAAGACTGGAGCTGCTCAGAATCTTGGACTCTGAACTGAACTCTACGTTGTTTGCTGCACTGAATGTGCAGAACAGCTCCTTGCAGAGCGTGCATGTGGTCAACTCCCTGATCGAGAGTATCCCATCCAATTCTCTGAGTGAATTGGGTCGTTTGACCAGCTTGAGCATCGGTGGGAGCAAGATCACCTCATTGAACGAGGATGCATTTCTGGGAGCGCCGCTCTTGGAAACGATCGATCTACGGCACAACAAAATCTCGACCATAGAGGGTGGCGCTTTTGGAAACCTGGCCAATTTGAAGCGGTTAGCTCTTGGCGAAAACGAACTTGCAGAAATCAGGAAAACGAGCTTTCAGGGACTCAAGAGACTTGAAAATCTGGACCTTACGAGAAACGAAATATCAGAGCTTTCAGTTGGCTGTTTTGACGAACTGAAGCGCTTGAGGACTCTGGATCTGGAAGGGAATAAGTTGCGGTTTTTGGACTCCAACATGACTGCACATCTGGAACGTCTGGAGTCTCTGTTCCTCCGCGATAATGCTCTTGCAGTTCCTGCTCAGTTCCATGGCTTGCTGAAGCTACAGTTGCTGGACTTGTCGAAGAACCAATTCTCTGAGCTTCGAAGCAACTCGTTTGAACAGCTGAGAAACTTGACCTTTCTGGACATCAGTGAAAATGCGCAGCTAACGACCATTGAAGACGGAGCCTTTAATGGGCTGGCCAGTCTAACGACATTGCTTGCTGGACACATTTCTGTGGACGAGTTGACGGACTCAACGTTGTCTGGTCTGACCAGTTTGACCGACCTGGAAATGCAAGAAGGCACACTGAAGCGCGTAGCTCCCAAATCCTTCCAGGGAATGAAACACTTGAAAAGGATAAATCTGTCTGGTAATCAGCTCAAGTGGGTTTATTTACACTGATGTGTTCGATAGGTATGTAGATACTGGCTATATGTACATGCACATGGTTCATATACAGTTTATATTAAGGAAAATTTTGCAGGTGGCTGCAAAAAAAAAGAGAATATGTGACGCTCCTTTAGGCCCAGTTTGAAAAAACGCGGTATTAAAAGTAGCCACTTCATCAGATGATCAACTTCAGTTTGGACGAACCGTGTATAATCGAAACAAGCGCAGCAACACGTCACATATTCGGCGTTTGTTGTGCTCGCTTGGATCACTGGAAAGGCAGTCCAGGCTGCATGAGGACCGAGGCCTTCAATTCCTTGGACTCAGAGACGAGAGCGGGCCTTGTCCTTGACTGGACGTCTACAGATGGCAGTTCCGTCCGTCCATAGGCACAGGCTAACAGAAGCGGAACAAAGATGAACGAGAATTGAAGATTGAATGTAGGGTATACAAAGTACTTGGTACTCAAGATCGTGAATTGATGGTGCATATCACTTACTGTAAGGGCAAGCCACATATTAAAAATTTAAGATGGGCGGGGTAGCGAAATTGTTTATGCAGAATCTTTGGCTGTGTGCCCTGTCCAGCCATACGATGCCTAATAAATGATGCGCATCGTCAGAGAGATGAAAGAGTTTGTGAGGGTGGATTGATAGTGGTAGTGTTGTGGCTGTGTGCGATGGCTCGCACAACAAACGCCGAATATGTGACGTGTTGCTGCGCTTGGTTCGATTATACACGGTTCGTCCAAACTGAAGTTGATCATCTGATGAAGTGGCTACTTTTAATACCGCGTTTTTTCAAACTGGGCCTAAAGGAGCGTCACATATTCTCTTTTTTTTGCAGCCACCTGCAAAATTTTCCTTAATACAGTGTTTTTTCGTAAAAGAAAGATTAATCAAAAACACACATACAAACCCACAGCAGCAGACCAGAACGGACGCATGCTCAGTGGTGCACCATAAAGCTTATGAAAAGCGTGTACCACTGTACACATTGTGCGTGCGTGTGTGCGTGCGTGCGTGCGTGCGTGCGTGCGTGCGTGCGTGCGTGCGTGCGTGCGTGCGTGCGTGCGTGCGTGCGTGAGTGCGTGCGTGCGTCGTCGTCGTACGTGCGTGCGTGCGCGCGCGTGCGTGCGGGTGTGCAGATGTGTCATTTTCATGTATCAGGGGCTGTAGCGAGCATTCGTCCATAAATATTTTTCCCAGCTCAAAAAATTACCAAAATTCTGGTAAAAGAACCTAGAAAAGAGACAAAAAATGTGGAATGGACTGGAGACACTGCAGTAAAGCAACGCTGATGGGTTTCCCAAGGGGACACGTGCAAAGGCACAGGCAGGCGTTACTGGGATTCGAACCAGCGACCTCTTGATGTAGGGAACATGGTAAAAAGAAGAATGTGCCCAGTAAACCATAGCTGGCATGTAGCAAGAGTCCCTCCGGCGATTTCATTTTTTGATGTGGAGCATAGATGCCTGCGAGGTTTCCGTCCAATTGATGCAGGCGCGAGTGGGCGACGAACCAAGAAGCTTGTTATGTAAAGTGGGTCCTGCCATCTCCAAAAACTTCTCGGTAATGCACAAGCGTATGGAAGCGTGTTATGACTTAATCGATTCCCCCTTTGAATGCGCTTCTTTTGAGCTATCACGCGCCAGAATTCGTTCAGGAAATGCAAAATAATGCACGATCATAGTTCCAAATTTTGCCCAAAATGGGGGTGCGCCAAGAGGGTCGAGCTGCGAAACATAGAAATCGGAGCGCTCCCATTGTCGAAAGTGACCTATTCCAGGTCCAGTCGAGTAACTTTCATCATTACAGCACAGCTCTGCGACGAACGGTTGAAGCGTCTATAGCTAACAAACTTTTGGAACAAAACACCTAAAAAATGGCCTTTCGAAGAGCGCTGACTGAGACACGGGCATCGGAGCGCTCCCATTTGTCGAAAGTAACCTATTCCAAGTCCGTACGATTAACTTTTCCCATTACAGCACAGCGGTGTCACGAACGGTTGAAGCGCCTATAGGTCACAAACTTTTTTTGGTCGGATTTGCCGAAATTTTGGTACCCAATATCTCATTATGTGGTTAGAATTTCAAATGTCATGCAAGCGCCCCAGACATTCTTTGTAAAGCTGTTCACGAAAATCAAAAAACATTTGGGGGTTTACTCGGCTTTTTTTCGACTTTTACTCTTGTCGGGTTTTGGCCAAAATAAAACGACTATGTTTCGAAAAATGACCAAATCGGCCATAACTATAGATCCGAAGCACCTAGATAAATTTACCTAGGGGCACAAAATTGCCATCATATACTACGTGCTCACGCCAAGTTTCGTCCCAATCAACAGTAGCGTTCCAGAGCGGCGACCCTAAAAGTGTGTGCAGAACATGAAAAAAAAAACACCACTTTTTTGGAACATTTTTGTACAATTTGTCTTAACGCGTTCGAGTACCAAAACGCGGGACGGCTCATTCGATTCCGGTCTAGAAGGCGGTTCTTTTGAGCTATCATTCGCCACAATCCGTTCAGGCAATCAAGAGTTATAAGCGACTGAAAATTCAACAAACCGCATTGAGGAAGTGCTCACATATTAGGGTTGTACGCTGCCGCGTACACCCTGATGAAACCAACATTACTAAGTACTTTCCATACATGTAAATACCTAGGTACTCTACTAGCGTTCCTCGTCTTCAACAGTTCCTCCAGGGTACGTTCAGAATAACACAATGGTGTGCGCGTGCGTGCGTGCGTGCGTGTGTGTGTGTGTGTGTGTGTGTGTGTGTGTGTGTGTGTGTGTGTGTGTGTGTGTGTGGCCTCACAATACCGCAGCAGTAGGTATTTAGCTTCACCATTGCATTATCTGCAGGATCCTGAATAAAAATAGCCGCACACCCTTGTTTGAAAGTTATAGCTACTATGGTACCGTAACGAGCTCTTTGTTTTGCTACCACGTTTCAGTTCGCTCGCTTACAAGTTAATCATTGAACGTTTAGAACGTTGTCAGTGGAGTTGTTTTCTTCGATCGGAAGCAGCCTCCAGCTGCTGTCACTTCACGACAATCCATGGCATTGCGACCATCGAATGCGGCCCTTGTTGGGGTTTCTCCGGCGCCGCGGCGCAGCAGATGAATTCGAACTGGCGTCTCCATCTAGAGCATTGTGCCATAGTCCAGACCTGGTGGCTGGCAGACCTATCCTGGAACTAGACCTTGAAAAGGACCTTCCGAGCCTAATCATCACCACCGCCGGCTACAGTGCTAATTCAACTCATCAACTGAATTGACAAACAACGAGTGATATGAGAGAAGGTGTTATGAAGGCGCAATCGCAACTACTTGCGGGATGCTCCTGACCATCCGCAGAATTTTGCGGTAGTCGCGGCCTGTCTAGTGTCTACGACCCTCGCGTTTATGCAACAAGCGCTGCGAGAAAGGCTCGATCGCAGCTGCACCAACAAACGCTCTTACAATCGCGCCATTGAGTTGCGACAGTCGCAAACTTTTATGCAACCGGCTCAATATCCCTAACTAAGTACATGTACACGCCAACCAAGGCATTGACGGCACGAAAAAAAAACAACCTGACCGCAAATGTATAACGGCAGCGTTACACTTTGGGTGCCCGTGACCGCATGCTTTGTACTGCTGTGTTGCAAGGGCCCCGTGCTTGCCGCCTGAAGCAAACGCATGTGCATTTTCGGATTAGAACTGCAAGAATGCGCTGGAAAGTTGCGAAGCGCTGGTAGCCCAGACGCCCGTGGGGATCTGGGAGTGCCGCATTCCGGTGGCTAGGTCGCGCCGCAGACGCGCAGTTTATCAAAAACGCTTGAAAAGCGGCGCTTGCGTCTTATCGGCAGAGACGCCATCATATAACCGAAGCTACAAATTGCTAGCGTCAGTGCGCGTCTTTGTTCAAAATTACCTTGTGTCCGCCAAACTGATACTGCGACTGAAGAAAAAATGGCAAAATTTCTGCACCTCGCGATGGCAGGCGTGGTGACAAGGCTCGAAGTGGCTCGTGGGGTCTGCGGACCCGGAATCGCGTCGCTTTGCGCTCGATGCGGCACTCCTAAGCTTGAGCACGCCGACTTTAAGCCGCTGGTCAGCTTCGCTTTTGAACTGCTGCATATCCAAGCTCTAGCTGCTAGTGCATGTGTATGCACTAGTGTTGCAAAAACAACTATTTTGCAACTCGCACAGCGACTGGTCCCAAGAAGACAGTGGACAAAGAGGGGTGTATGTGTACACTACATGTAATCGTTATTGTTAATCGTTAACGATAACGATGTTAACAATTGTTAACATTGTTAATCGTTGTCGAATTAATCGTTATTTATTTCGCTAATTTATTTTAATTTTCTAGGCTTGCAGATGGCTTGTTGCATGGTTCATTCTCTATTGCTACCATCATTTCGCATTTTATATGTGCAGCAACTCGTTCAGTGGCAAAGCTGGCGTGGCATGGAGCCGGACAATACACCTCGGACTGCTACGGAAATCCCGAGGCGACGGTCCCTCTCTGCCCGCCCAGCGGCCCCGACGACGAACTCGGCTGCTTCAGTCTCCACGCAACCAACGGCCTCGGCGACAACAAGGGTTAGTCAAAAATCAGGGGCGCCTGCGTTGTCAAGCTAGGGTATGGGCTACGGAGGGAGGCTCATGGGGACGGAATGATGATCGCTATACGCATTGTTCGGCTTTTTAGAACCAAATTTCCTCGACAACTCTGCTTCCGAAGCATGTTGCATTTGTTTGTAACTGGCCCCTGTAGAGCATACCTGTAACTGGGGGGGGGGGGTGGGGGTTGGGGGCCCCATGGGATTTTCACTCAGTGTAAAACGATTCTAGCCCCCCCCAAAAATACTCAAAAGCACCCGTATTCTTGCCTTTGCCCGCCTTTTTTTTCTCCCAGCAAAAAGTGAGTAAATGCTTGGTGTATTTCAGTGCTTTTCAGTGTTATATGGCCATAAAACAGCTAAATAACACTGTTTAGACCCCCCCCCCCCCCCCCCCCATATCCTTATACCACATTTTTTTTTTTATGGTGCGTTTGTATGTTTTTGCTCTTTCCTCCCCCCAGACCAGTTTTGGGGGTGTGCTTGCGGTGGTGCTGCTTGCGTTGCTGCCGTGGCGCTTTGAGAAGAACCAGTATACTCAAAAATAGCCGCTATGCTCTCGCTTTTTGCTTTTTTTTATATAACCGTTTTCTCTCAGTTCTGGTGGGTGGTTTGTGCGTTTGATTGTGCGGTGTGTTGTTGCTGCCTCCTCTCTGCCGTTGTGTCGCTTCGTTCGCTTCGCTTGGTCGTTGCCGCTCGGCTGCCGCTCTGCGCGGGCGGTTGCTCCCGCGCCTCCCTTGCCGCTCTTCGCGTTTTTCCTTTTTCTTTCTCCGTGAATTTTCGTGTTTTTCCCTCTCCTTCTTTGCTACCGGTAGGCAATAAAACAATGTCTGCTGATAAGACGCAAATGCTAGGCTACTCTCGAAGTACCTATGTAGGTACTTGCACCTAGCCGCAGAGTGTCGCACACAAAATTTGGGAGCGCCATTTGAGAGGCACACCCAAATTCCAGCGCAACCATGCAGTTCTTATCTGAAAACGCTCGGTCAATGAGAAACCAGTTCTGGTCTGCTTGTCAGTTGTCACGCATGACATCATGAGAGCATGACGCATGATGCAGACGCGAGAGCATGATAAACAATTCAATGTCGGAATGCCGCTAGGCCACCGTCTAGAAACATTGTCCTCCCCAAGATCTCCCCCTCCAACAAAAACGCAGATACAAATTTTATGGTTGCAACGGCAATGTACGCTAACGCGCACACCGTGATTTGTTGGGCCCCACAACACGAATTCACAACTGCTGATGATCAGCGGACGCTGGTTCAGCCAGATCCTACAGTACAGTGTGACGCAATTCACTCGCGAGCCGCCAGTCTCGGTACCGCCTTCTTCCAGCCGATGACTTTCAGGGTCTGAACGGTAAAACGACTTCACGATATGAGCGATCATTGAGTGGGCAGTATGCTTCCCTCTGTGTGTGTACTAGGGATGAGCACGGGCCTGCACATCTCGGCCCGGCCCGCCAGATAGTCCGGCCGGTCCCGGCCCGGCCCGCACCCTCAAAATCCAGGCCCGGCCCGGCCCGACCCGTAAAACTGCTCAATATCGCAGGCCCGGCCCGGCCCGGCCTGCCACACGAAATAAGTACAGTCACTACAGTGTACAATTTACTGAAATACCGTATGCCATTTTGCGTGATTTACTTAACGGAATGGCGCATCCACCTCTCAGAATCGCAGTTCACAACCATTTTGCGGCCTTTGCACCATTTGAGCGCGAAAGACGCGCGTCATAGAATACAAAGTTGCTAATACGGTGCAGAATAGTCGCCGATACATTACAATGCATTACATAGGTAGCTATCTACGTTGGCCAGCCAAGAACGTCCGGCCCGGCCCGCAAAACGGGCCTGGAATTCCGGCCCGGCCCGACCCATGCTCATCCCTAGTGTGTACAGCAACACATGTATGTCTGACTCATGTCCGACGGGGAGACAGACCTCTTGTCGGAGAGAGCTGCTGAAGACGAGGAGCAGGACGGCGTTGCTGGCCGCGTTGAGCACCATGAGGACGTCCATGAGGAGCGCGAAGGGCCGCTCGCCCCGCTGCGACACCTCGACCACGAAGAGCGACGGCAGCGCCGCGAAGAACAAGCCGTTGGTCAGACAGGCGGCCAGCAGGCGACGCTGCGCCGCGTTGAAGTTCGCCCCCTCGCGACGGCCTGGAATTCACCCATTTCATAACCCTTTCCAAACTGGGGAAACCCTGTCTTGCGAACCTAGAAACAACTTCCTGCGCTCACTCGATACGAGAATACAGACGAGCAAGGCTCCGTAGACGCCCAGCATCGCCCCGAAGACGGTGGCGTTGGCCACAACGACGACGTCACTGGCTCCCGTCAGCTCGTAGTGGGTCAGGTTCAACGGCCCGACGGCGTAGGAGGACGGCTTCAGGACCCCGACCGTGCCATCGCATAGCCAAGACATGTAGAATACGGTGGCAGCGGCCAACACGTAGACTGAGGGGCCGGCATGCGCTGGCTGTGTTGTCAGAGAAGCTACATATATGCACGATTTTCCGACTTTTCGCTGCGTCTGCTGTTTTTGTGTTGCTCGCGCTATGTTATTGGTAAACACTGCGGTTCAAGATAATCGTGGCGCTATTGGCGACACCGGCCTCGGCTGCGCAGAGCGCGAGGGTGCGCGCCCTCGTGAAGATGCTCTCGATCTTCCTGGTGTAGAAGACGAGCGAGCAGAACCGGTTGGCAGCCACGAGCACGTAGTGGCTGGTCAGGCTCATCCAGGGCACGCTTCCCCCCAAGGTGGTGAGCCAGGGCGAGAGGCGCGACGGCGTCCACCAGTCCGACCAGCGGTACGTCGCGATCGACAGGCCCACGAGGAAGATGAAGGCGAAGACGAGCAGCTCGGACAAGGCGCTGCTGAGGAACAGCAGGAAGGTGGGCTGCTCGCGCGACAGCCGCCGCAGCGCCACCAACACGGGCGCGTAGAGCAGCGCGCAGAGGAGGGCGAGCGCGCAGAGGCCCGTCCCCACGGCCACGTCCAGCGCCGACCCGGCCCAGTCGTCAACGCTCGTCGTCGTCGGCAGGCTGTCGGTGGTGGACATTTCTTCCTTCGGCACGTCTTGCAAGACGGTAATAGCGAGGAGGATTGGATAGATGTGAGGGAGGAATGTGCGCCGTGTGCCGCCAAATGACGAGATCCACTCAGCTAGTGCCATACCCAGGCGCACGACGCCCATTAGTGGGCTGTAGAGGTGCTTGCGCAAGCGGAAGCGTAACTGAGGCGGCGCCACGCCGACTTTTGTTCGACGTCGACCACTTTCTTTGACCCAAGAACAGAGCTTTCAGGCTGGGGACACCGTGCGTAGGCGTCCCCCACTCGTCGTTGTGCACCTACGCCACCGTTCCCTGTCAAATACGATCGACGTTCAGGTCGCGCGACTTGACAGCCTTACGATCATTCGGGTCGGGTACTTTGGGCTAACTTCGCGACTTGGCCGAGTGTGAGTGGAGTTCGGGGTGGGCATCTGCGGAAAACGGCTTCTTCTTTGGGTGGAGGGCGCCGATGACCACCGCTTCCCACTCCAGCCCCCCTCCCCCCCCCCTCCCAACCAGTTTGTTCCCAGTTGCGCGGCTGACGGTTCCTACGGTTCCTACTCTCCCGATTGCGCCACCGGTTCAGAGCTTGTGGCTCGGCTCGTTTTAGACGTGCTCGTGCGTATAGCTCCTGTTCCAGGTGATGCCGCTTTGCAAAAGGCACAGAGGCAGCGGTAATAAGTAGACGTCCGCAACGGTCTTGGGTCGTTAGCCAGCTACATAGGAACCGCCGAGCCCTCCCTCCTGAGTCGGCCGACGTGTCTCTACCTAGTTATGTATACAAGTCAACCGCAGAAATTCCCTGGGTATAGCAGTGCATGTGGGCCTGCAAGCACATACCGTACGTTTAAGTTGGCATGGTTACGGTACAACCCAGTGGTTGTACCGTAACCGTAACCGTAACCCAACCCAGTTCGAAGCCGCTGGAGGAACAACAAGAGTGCAAACGCGCTGTGCAACGTCAAGCGCCAATGGAAGACGTGAAGCTGAGTGCAAGGAGCGTCAAAATCACAGCAGCGACACCTCTGGTCGCTGGCGCCATGTTTTCCTTTGTCGTACTCTTTTTGTATTTCTTGACGTTGTCTTTGTTGTTCTTGGAGAAGCAGTATTCGAATTTGATTGCCTTGACCGCTTCCCCGCGAAACGACTTCTCCCATTCACCTTTTGTATCTGAAATGACATGGAGAGGCTGACTTTGCAACATGCAAAGTGAAAACAAGCAGCAAATTTGGAATGCTTCGCTACGTTTCACACAGATTGTGTTTTGGACGAATAGGGCATGGAATCGGTAGGAATAAAGAGCGCAGACCTATACCTGTTTTGGGACTAAGGGCGGGCGGGAGGCGGTGATGGGCGCTTAGATTTTCGGCGCGTCATACCACGCCAATAAACTTGCAGAATCACACTCCTAATGCCCTTGTTGTATCGAAACGATAGTGCGAGATAGTAGGAGAACAAACAAATCGATCGCTCAAACATTCCAACACTCTTTACCAGACATGTCCAGAAACGTGGCCATGGTCATCTCGGCGCAGCCCTCCTTGACTGCGGCCGCTCCCGTTGCCATTCCGTCCTCGTCCACCACGAGACCGTTTGAATTCCCGCCATATGCAAATTTTGAAGTCTGCTTCTCTGCTCCGTCACTTGCCTTCTTCTTCTTCTTCTTCTTCAAAAGATCAATCAGCGCTTGACGTCTGCGTTTGTTCGCTTCGTCGGAGTCGTCCTCGCTTTGGGCCAGAGTGCTCACGCAGTCGCGTAGAACAAAACTCGGTGGAACTGAATGAAACCATACGAATGGACGACACGTTCTGCATTCCTAATCGAAACAGACGTGTTAGAAAAGAACCGAGACAAACGTTGGGGACTAGAAGTTGAGAACCATCGTTGTACGACAAGGCAGCGGCGAGTCTCTATGTAGCATTGTTGAGGAGGGCAGTTTGACTCCACAGCATACCTTTAACCGGGTCTGGAAGAGTGGGGGGGGGGGGGGTAAATGGCCGAATTCTGGGGGGGGGGGGTGCCCGGAGCAAAAACTGAGAGCGGGTAGCCGGCCATTTTTTGAGTTATACTGGTACTTTTTGGTCAAAAATGGGTATAAATAGGGTCTAAACAGTGTTATTTAGCTGTTTTATGGCCATATAACACTGAAAAGCACTGAAATACACCAACATTTACTCACTTTTATCGTTTTCAACTGATTGAAATTCCCAGGGGGCCCCAAACCCCCTCCCCCCCCCCCCGTTTCAGGTATGCTCTACAGGGGCCAGTTACAAACAAATGCAACATGCTTCGGAAGCAGAGTTGTCGAGGAAATTTGGTTCTAAAAAGCCGAACAATGCGTATAGCGATCATCATTCCCGTCCCCATGAGCCTCCCTCCGTAGTCCCTACCCTAGCTTGACAACGCAGGCGCCCCTGATTTTTGACTAACCCTTGTTGTCGCCGAGGCCGTTGGTTGCGTGGAGACTGAAGCAGCCGAGTTCGTCGTCGAGGCCGCTGGGCGGGCAGAGACGGACCGTCGCCTCGGGATTTCCGTAGCAGTCCGAGGTGTAGTTGTCCGGCTCCATGCCACGCCAGCTTTGCCACTGAACGAGTTGCTGCACATATAAAATGCGAAATGATGGTAGCAATAGAGAATGAACCATGCAACAAGCCATCTGCAAGCCTAGAAAATTAAAATAAATTAGCGAAATAAATAACGATTAATTCGACAACGATTAACAATGTTAACAATTGTTAACATCGTTATCGTTAACGATTAACAATAACGATTACATGTAGTGTACACATACACCCCTCTTTGTCCACTGTCTTCTTGGGACCAGTCGCTGTGCGAGTTGCAAAATAGTTGTTTTTGCAACACTAGTGCATACACATGCACTAGCAGCTAGACTTTGGATATGCAGCAGTTCAAAAGCGAAGCTGACCAGCGGCTTAAAGTCGGCGTGCTCGAGCTCGGGAGTGCCGCATCGAGCGCAAAGCGACGCGATTCCGGGTCCGCCGACCCCACGAGCCACTTCGAGCCTTGTCACCACGCCTGCCATCGCGAGGTGCAGAAATTTTGCCATTTTTTTCTTCAGTCGCAGTATCAGTTTGGCGGACACAAGGTAATTTTGAACAAAGACGCGCACTGACGCTAGCAATGTGTAGCTTCGGTTATATGATGGCGTCTCTGCCGATAAGACGCAAGCGCCGCTTTTCAAGCGTTTTTGATAAACTGCGCGTCTGCGGCGCGACCTAGCCACCCGAATGCGGCACTCCCAAATCCCCACGGGCGTCTGGGCTACCAGCACTCCCAACTTTCCAGCGCATTCTTGCAGTTCTAATCCGAAAATGCACATGCGTTTGCTTCAGGCGGCAAGCACGGGGCCCTTGCAGACACAGCAGTACAAAGCATGCGGTCACGGGCACCCAAAGTGTAACGCTGCCGTTATACATTTGCGGTCAGGTTGTTTTTTTTTCGTGCCGTCAATGCCTTGGTTGGCGTGTACATGTACTTAGTTAGGGATATTGAGCCGGTTGCATAAAAGTTTGCGACTGTCGCAACTCAATGGCGCGATTGTAAGAGCGTTTGTTGGTGCAGCTGCGATCGAGCCTTTCTCGCAGCGCTTGTTGCATAAACGCGAGGGTCGTAGACACTAGACAGGCCGCGACTACCGCAAAATTCTGCGGATGGTCAGGAGCATCCGCAAGTAGTTGCGATTGCGCCTTCATAACACCTTCTCTCATATCACTCGTTGTTTGTCAATTCAGTTGATGAGTTGAATTGGAACTGTATCCGGTGGTGGTGATGACCAGGCTTGGAAGGTCCTTTTCAAGGTCTAGATCCAAGAGAGGTCTGCCAGCCACCGTGTCTGGACTGTGGCACAACGCTCTAGATGGAGACGCCAGTTCGAATTCATCTGCTGCGCCGCGGCGCCGGAGAAACCCCAACAGGGGCCGTATGCGATGGTCACAACGCCACGGATTGTCGTAAAGTGACAGCAGCTGGATGCCGCTTCTGATCGAAGAAAACAACTCCACTGACAACGTTCTAAACGTTCAATGATTAACTTGTAAGCGAGCGAACTGAAACGTGGTAGCAAAACAAAGAGCTCGTTACGGTACCATAGTAGCTATAACTTTCAAACAAGGGTGTGCGGCTATTTTTATTCAGGATCCTGCAGATAATGCAATGGTGAAGCTAAATACCTACTGCTGCGGTAATGTGAGGCCACACACACACACACACACACACACACACACACACACACACACACACACACACACACACACACACACACACACACACACACACGGTTGGGGCGAGACATTGTGTTATTCTGAAGGTCCCCCGGGGGAACTGTTGAGGACGGGGAAGGGTAGTAGAGTACCTAGGTATTTACGGGGGATGTATGGAAAGTACTTAGTAATGTTGGTTTCATCAGGGTGTACGCGGCAGCGTACAACCCTATTATGTGAGCACTTCCTCAATGCGGTTTGTTGAATTTTCAGTCGCTTATAACTCTTGATTGCCTGAACGGATTGTGGCGAATGATAGCTCAAAAGAACCGCCTTCTAGACCGGAATCGAATGAGCCGTCCCGCGTTTTGGTACTCGAACGCGTTAAGACAAATTGTACAAAAATGTTCCAAAAAAGTGGTGTTTTTTTTTTCATGTTCTGCACACACTTTTAGGGTCGCCGCTCTGGAACGCTACTGTTGATTGGGACGAAACTTGGCGTGAGCACGTAGTATATGATGGCAATTTTGTGCCCCTAGGTAAATTTATCTAGGTGCTTCGGATCTATAGTTATGGCCGATTTGGTCATTTTTCGAAACATAGTCGTTTTATTTTGGCCAAAACCCGACAAGAGTAAAAGTCGAAAAAAAGCCGAGTAAACCCCCAAATGTTTTTTGATTTTCGTGAACAGCTTTACAAAGAATGTCTGGGGCGCTTGCATGACATTTGAAATTCTAACCACATAATGAGATATTGGGTACCAAAATTTCGGCAAATCCGACCAAAAAAAGTTTGTGACCTATAGGCGCTTCAACCGTTCGTGACACCGCTGTGCTGTAATGGGAAAAGTTAATCGTACGGACTTGGAATAGGTTACTTTCGACAAATGGGAGCGCTCCGATGCCCGTGTCTCAGTCAGCGCTCTTCGAAAGGCCATTTTTTAGGTGTTTTGTTCCAAAAGTTTGTTAGCTATAGACGCTTCAACCGTTCGTCGCAGAGCTGTGCTGTAATGATGAAAGTTACTCGACTGGACCTGGAATAGGTCACTTTCGACAATGGGAGCGCTCCGATTTCTATGTTTCGCAGCTCGACCCTCTTGGCGCACCCCCATTTTGGGCAAAATTTGGAACTATGATCGTGCATTATTTTGCATTTCCTGAACGAATTCTGGCGCGTGATAGCTCAAAAGAAGCGCATTCAAAGGGGGAATCGATTAAGTCATAACACGCTTCCATACGCTTGTGCATTACCGAGAAGTTTTTGGAGATGGCAGGACCCACTTTACATAACAAGCTTCTTGGTTCGTCGCCCACTCGCGCCTGCATCAATTGGACGGAAACCTCGCAGGCATCTATGCTCCACATCAAAAAATGAAATCGCCGGAGGGACTCTTGCTACATGCCAGCTATGGTTTACTGGGCACATTCTTCTTTTTACCATGTTCCCTACATCAAGAGGTCGCTGGTTCGAATCCCAGTAACGCCTGCCTGTGCCTTTGCACGTGTCCCCTTGGGAAACCCATCAGCGTTGCTTTACTGCAGTGTCTCCAGTCCATTCCACATTTTTTGTCTCTTTTCTAGGTTCTTTTACCAGAATTTTGGTAATTTTTTGAGCTGGGAAAATATTTATGGACGAATGCTCGCTACAGCCCCTGATACATGAAAATGACACATCTGCACACCCGCACGCACGCACGCGCGCGCACGCACGCACGTACGCACGCACGCACGCACGCACGCACGCACGCACGCACGCACGCACGCACGCACGCACGCACGCACGCACGCACGCACGCACGCACGCACGCACGCACGCACGCACGCACGCACACACGCACGCACAATGTGTACAGTGGTACACGCTTTTCATAAGCTTTATGGTGCACCACTGAGCATGCGTCCGTTCTGGTCTGCTGCTGTGGGTTTGTATGTGTGTTTTTGATTAATCTTTCTTTTACGAAAAAACACTGTATTAAGGAAAATTTTGCAGGTGGCTGCAAAAAAAAGAGAATATGTGACGCTCCTTTAGGCCCAGTTTGAAAAAACGCGGTATTAAAAGTAGCCACTTCATCAGATGATCAACTTCAGTTTGGACGAACCGTGTATAATCGAACCAAGCGCAGCAACACGTCACATATTCGGCGTTTGTTGTGCGAGCCATCGCACACAGCCACAACACTACCACTATCAATCCACCCTCACAAACTCTTTCATCTCTCTGACGATGCGCATCATTTATTAGGCATCGTATGGCTGGACAGGGCACACAGCCAAAGATTCTGCATAAACAATTTCGCTACCCCGCCCATCTTAAATTTTTAATATGTGGCTTGCCCTTACAGTAAGTGATATGCACCATCAATTCACGATCTTGAGTACCAAGTACTTTGTATACCCTACATTCAATCTTCAATTCTCGTTCATCTTTGTTCCGCTTCTGTTAGCCTGTGCCTATGGACGGACGGAACTGCCATCTGTAGACGTCCAGTCAAGGACAAGGCCCGCTCTCGTCTCTGAGTCCAAGGAATTGAAGGCCTCGGTCCTCATGCAGCCTGGACCGCCTTTCCAGTGATCCAAGCGAGCACAACAAACGCCGAATATGTGACGTGTTGCTGCGCTTGTTTCGATTATACATGTTTGGAAAGTACTTAGTTTGTTGTTTTTTGGTGAATGTTGGTTTGCGTTTTTTTGGCGGGTTTTTTTTTTTTTTCATATAAACTGTACATGAACCATGTGCATGTACATAGCCAGTATCTACATATACCTACCGTACACATCAGTGTAAATAAACCCACTTGAGCTGATTACCAGACAGATTTATCCTTTTCAAGTGTCTCATTCCCTGGAAGGATTTAGGATCTACGCGCTTCAGTGTGCCTTCTTGCATTTCCAGGTCAGTCAAACTGATGAGACCAGACAACGTTGAGTCCGTCAACTCGTCCACGGAAATGCGTCCAGCAAGCAATGTCGTCAAACTGTCCAGCCCATTAAAGGCTCCGTCTTCAATGGTCGTTAGCTGCGCATTTTCACTGATGTCCAGAAAAATCAGGTTTCCCAGCTGCTCAAACGAGTTGCTTCGAAGCTCAGAGAATTGGTTCTTCGACAAGTCCAGCAACTGTAGCTTCAGCAAGCCATGGAACTGAGCAGGGCTGAGAACTGCAAGAGCATTATCGCGGAGGAACAGAGACTCCAGACGTTCCAGATGTGCAGTCATGTTGGAGTCCAAAAACCGCAACTTATTCCCTTCCAGATCCAGAGTCCTCAAGCGCTTCAGTTCGTCAAAACAGCCAACTGAAAGCTCTGAAATCGCATTTCTCGTAAGGTCCAGATTTTCAAGTCTCTTGAGTCCCTGAAAGCTCTTCTCCCTAATTTCAGCAAGTTCGTTTTCGCCAAGAGCCAACCGCTTCAAATTGGCGAGGTTTCCAAAAGCGCCACCCTCTATGGTCGAGATTTTGTTGTACCGTAGATCGATCGTTTCCAAGAGCGGCGCTCCCAGAAATGCATCCTCGTTCAATGAGGTGATCTTGCTCCCACCGATGCTCAAGCTGGTCAAACGACCCAATTCGCTCAGAGAATTGGATGGGATACTCTCGATCAGGGAGTTGACCACATGCACGCTCTGCAAGGAGCTGTTCTGCACATTCAGTGCAGCAAACAACGTAGAGTTCAGTTCAGAGTCCAAGATTCTGAGCAGCTCCAGTCTTGGAGTATTGGCGAATGCTCCAACTTCTATAGTCTTGCAGCCTTGGAGCTGGAGCTCTTCTAGTGCGTCAAGACCATCCAATTCATCTTTAGTGATTGAAGCGAGCGCGCGAGCATTGTTCACGTGGAGGATCTGCAGCTTGGGCAGCCGCTTGAGCGCAGCTGGGAGCTTGGTGAGGTGACAGTCGTATAGAATGAATGTCAGAATTGCGTTTTTGATGCTCTCAAATGCATTGTCGTCAATCGCCAAAGGCAATGATGGTTTCTCCTCCGCCGGGCAGCTATAGTCCAAGACCACACGGATCGGCTTCTGAGTCAGCTTTCCGAACACGCTATTACCGAGCGTGTTCACCGCTGCGTCATTGTCGTCAAAGACGACACGACGAAACTCGACTGATGACAGCGAAAGATTTCTCTCAGACAAAGCTCGCACAGATCTCTCAAGACTTGCAGCGTTAGCTCCTTTCTTGCATGTGACATGCACTCCGCCTCCAGGGTGGTCGATATCTGGGCTGGTGTGCAGGAGCAACTCTCTGTCCCGTCCTTGTAACCGCAGAATAGCCAGCCTACACCAATCCTGATTTCTTTGCGAACCGAAATCAAAGCGCGTCCAAAATCTCTCCAACCGCCAGCGTAAGTGCGCCAGCGCCAGTGTGTGTGTACACACGAAAAAAAGTACACGTACACCTAGGATTCTACATAGTATGCTCCGAAATGCAAAAGGTCCATTGTTGTGACTCGACCCTGATTTTGATTACATTGTGCGCATCGGTCATCATTAATGATGGAGCACATCAAATGCGGACTTGTTGCGTGTGTACAACCCTTTGTGGTGGCATACTATTGAGAGCTGTTTAAAAGTTTGCAGAGGAACATTGGGGCTTCTGCACAGGAGACCCGGTCGACAGTAACATGGGCTTGGCCCCAGTTCTTGCTGGAAGACTTGCTGGCCGGTCAAAGAAGGGCAACCAGAGATGCTTGGAAGTCGCACCGATGGGAGATCTTCGGGAAACGGGAAAGGAAACGGGCCAGGCGTTCTTGCGTTGGCAGACCGAGACGAAAAAAGCAGCAGCAAACAGAAAATACGCATCCTCACAGGTCACCACAACGCTCGACAATTCGACCCTTCTCAGAAACTCGACTTGTGCGCCGCGCAGCAGAACGAAGGGAGAATGTTTGTTGAGAGAGGGTCGCTTGTTGTGTAATGACAGACAGTGGGTTTTGCGGGTGTTCTCATGCGGCGGCACTGTTCTTCTACGGTGGGTGTAAAGCACTCACACATGTGAGAAGGGGGAGGGGAAAGGAGTGGCGGCAATGGGACTATTTTTTTTTTCGCCACGCGTCAGTCATATACGGACGGAAAAATTCGTTCTGTTTGTCCGTTTGTCCGTTCGTGAGTTCGCCCTTCCGTTACCGACCGGTTCTCCTTTATAGCTTGACGGATCGGGCCGATTTTTTTTTTGAACATTCTTAGGGCCAATTTGGAGATACATCTTTCTTAGATTTGTTTAAAAAAAATTAAAAAAATTTAAAGAAAAACGTTTAATGTTTCTGGGTCCTTGAGCAACATTTCTGGGTCCTCAAGCAAAATTTCTGAGAGAACACATGCTTAAGGATAGGGCCCAATCTGGGAGGATAATTTCTGTGTCTGGAAGCAAAATTTCTCGGTCCCTGAGCAAAATTGAAAAAAACTAGTGGCCCCCCAAGGCCCCAAAGCCGCGCCCCCCCCCAGTTACAGGTATGGGCACGATGCGGACTGCCGTTTCGCGCACGCAAAGTCAATTTGGGCAATCGAATCATACTTCGTCGCTCGCGTCGGCGCCGCCGACGGCAACTCGAGCGTGGCTGCGACTTGCCGATTTCTCCTCGGCATTTCTTTGTCGGGCGCAAGCGGCGACGCCGTAAACGAGCGCGAGAGCCGCTCGGGGCGAATTCGGGAGCGACTAGCGAGCGCGCGACGCCAATTGAAATTGAATTCGCGCTACGGCCGCTTTCAAATGAGCGCTTTCCAATGAGCGCCGCCGACGAGTGGTTGTTTGCACACACCGCTGTTTAAACGGGCTCGAGGTCGCTTCGTCGTCTGTTCTCTGACTCGGTTCTCTTCAATCACTACGCTCTCTCGTCCTGTACGGCTCCGTCGCGCCACAAAGCCAGTCACCAGTGTCTCGCAGGCCAGTGACAATATGGCCCATTTCTCAATGGCACTTTAGAAGGACTGCAAGAAGAATGTGGAAAGTGTCGCATTGGACTGAGTAAGTGAGTGAGTCGGAAAAGAGTGCTGTGGCAGCAATCTTCAGCTCAGCCAGATATGAGTACGCAGAAACATGTGTGCCATCTCTAGAACACACACACAACAGTCACTTGGGCAGTCATGAAGGGCGCCGCTGACAAGCTGCAGTCGCTGTCGAGCGGCGGAGGCGTGTGCGTGCCCGTGGCAACCATGTGAGCGGCTGCGCAGTCGAATGAGAACAAAGAAACAGATCAATAGCAGCAATGCGAAGGTATTCAAGCCAAGTAGTGATATCTGCCCACACCACAATACCACGACACAATTTCATGCTTAGGACTTGAGACCCGCGCAAAAATTCTACTTCTGCGATCAACTCAACCGTAGTGTTGTTGTAGTAGTGTGATAGAGCGTTGTGTGAGTAAACGTCTTGGACCCCGCTTTCATGTAAACGAGTAAAATTCTGTACTGCACACACAGAAAAAATAGCCAAAAACAAAGCTAAAGAAACGCCCTATCTTTGAATATCTCGTCAGGTGATTGAAGCACAGTGATGCAAGTTGACATGCATGTTCGCATACATATGCCTAATGTACTTTAAAAGTTTCAGAAAGTTTCCGCTTGATTTGCAAATATTATAAAATTTTCAATTTTTGCACGTACAACGGATCGGACCAACGACACGCGTGGTGCCATGCCAGCATGTGGAAACATGACTCGCTCATCCAGTACTTCACCACACTTGACATTACGTGACACTGTCACGGCGTTGGTGTTGACGCCGCCGACGCGAACGCTGTCCTTTATGTGCTCACGATATGGTGTTTGTTGAGAATTATGTGCGCGAAATTGAGAAAAATAGCGTCCAGAGCCAGCATAAACGATGGATACAGCTGCCTACTGCCGAAAATTTGATGAGGCCAAATTGCTGATACGAAATTGATCGCACTCCTTCTCGCATGAATTGCATGCAATAGCATGCAAATACATGTCGTCTCGTTAGCTAGCCTTCTGATCACTCTGTCACAATAGCTTTATCGTTATCAGCTTTGAGTTCATAATGTACCGTAAAGACATGCAAATAACTGTTGCACAATAGTGAAGTGTTCTTCCTGGTAGTGACGTGTTGCGCACCGCACTGGAAAGATTCTGTAGATTGTGTTTTTAAACGTCTCAAAAAAATGTTGATGGTCATCGTGTTGTAGTCGAGTGAATAATTCTGCAAAAATGTATTTGATCGGATATCTTAGCTGTTTTTACGTGGTTTTCGTGATTCAAACGAGTGCGGAAAGTCGCGCTAAGAAGTCCGTGGTCGCCTCATTGGATGCCAAATGGCCGCATACTTCTT
>JASAMY010001051.1:0-23920 GCA_030248085.1 Paralinhomoeus sp. GSCO2_6 | reverse complement strand
AGCATACAGACTGCTACAGAAACCCGTGAATCCAGTCCAGGCCCGCCGCCCCCCCCCCCCCTCTCCCCCTCCCCCGCCCTCAAACGCGCTAACACCACCACCACCCCCCTTCTGCAACGCGACGCAACTGTCCAGTCCCTTCGCCGCAACACCACACTGCTCACTACTCTAGATCACAATTAGTTTGACACTAGTCCGCTGCAGGTAGAGTTGTAAAAAAAACCAAATGGAAAACTCGGGTGGTTTTATTTTAAAATAAAACCGATTTATTTTAAAAAAGTACGTTTTATTTTGAACTTTTTCAAAATCACCTCAGAACGTAATCTGGACCAAGTAGAGGGTATTCTAACGTGTGTAGGACGTATAAGTAGGCACAGCAGGAGCACTCTTGCATGATTTAATGCTCCTAAGCTTTCAAAACAAGCTTTGAGGAGCATAAACCAGAGTGCTACATGTACATGTACACCATGTACGATGTGGACCATGTTCAGCATTCAACGACGTAGCAGTTCAGCTCATTATTTACAGCGGAACTTGTGCCTGTCAAGATCTCACATGCACATGTAGCGCATAGCTTTGGCCGATCGCCAGCTGCAGTGAAGACACTTGATCACTTTGTCGACTTTCAGTTCACTTCTGGGTGGCTACTGCGCTATCAAAGTATCGAAGTATGACTGCAAATACATAGGCATCACTAATATTTGTGCAATGGGCATCAAGCTACAAGCAAACATTGGCATATAATCCCCAAAAGTAGCGAAAACTAACCAAAACAATAAAAAAAGAGGTTTTTTCACAGAAAAAAACCGAGAACCAGGTATTTTTTATAGACCGAACTTTTTTAAAATAAAACCGGTTGAAAAAAAACCTTGACAACTCTAGCTGCAGGGGCGCGCGACGCGTTAGATATACTCGCTAACAAAAGGAAACACATACTGGCGGAGCCCTATTTAATCATTTTTGTCTCTGCCACGCGTAATCTGTAAGTGTCACTTCCATATAATTTAGCAATTTGTAAATCTGACCCACTGTTTGAACAGTAGTAGGAAAATGTTCACCCAACAAGTACACATACATGTATGCGCCACACGTACACGGACGAGGGACACGTACACACTATTGGTTTTCGATAGTAGCCCCATCTGTACGAGTGGAACGACATCACGCGTATCTGTACGAGTCACGTAAATGTATTCTCAGAATTTACAATTCTCCAGCAAATGGCTTCACTCAGAATATGTTTACCCGACACGTACACATTGTCGCTGCCTTCTGTAGGACCCTAGGTACGTGTGGAACGACGTGACGCCTATGTGTACGAGTCGCGTAAATCTATTCTCAGAATTTACAATTCTCCAGCGAATGGCTTCACTCAGAATATGTTTACCCGACACGTACACATTTTCGCTGCCCACTGTAGGGCGCTAGGTAGGTGTGGGACGAGCTGACGCGTATCTGTACGAGTCGCGTAAATCTATTCTCAGAATTTACAATTCTCCAGCGAATGGCTTCACTCAGAATATGTTTACCCGACACGTACACATTGTCGCTGCCTTCTGTAGGACCCTAGGTACGTGTGGAACGACGTGACGCCTATGTGTACGAGTCGCGTAAATCTATTCTCAGAATTTACAATTCTCCAGCGAATGGCTTCACTCAGAATATGTTTACCCGACACGTACACATTGTCGCTGCCCAGTGTAGGGCGCTAGGTAGGTGTGGGACGAGCTGACGCGTATCTGTACGAGTCGCGTAAATCTATTCTCAGAATTTACAATTCTCCAGCGAACGGCTTCACTCGGAATATGTTTACGCGACTCGTACACATTGTCGCTGCCCACTGTAGGGGCGTAGGTACGTGTGGGACGACGTGACGCGTATGTGTACGAGTCGCGTAAACATATTCTCAGAATTTACAATTCTCCAGCGAACGGCTTCGCTCAGAATATGTTTACGCGACTCGTACACATTGGGGCTGCCCACTGTAGGGCCCTAGGTACGTGTGGGACGACGTGACGCGTATGTGTACGAGTCGCGTAAACATATTCTCAGAATTTACAATTCTCCAGCGAACGGCTTCACTCGGAATATGTTTACGCGACTCGTACACATTGTCGCTGCCCACTGTAGGGGCGTAGGTACGTGTGGGACGACGTGACGCGTATGTGTACGAGTCGCGTAAACATATTCTCAGAATTTACAATTCTCCAGCGAACGGCTTCACTCAGAATATGTTTACGCGACTCGTACACATTGGGGCTGCCCACTGTAGGGCCCTAGGTACGTGTGGGACGACGTGACGCGTATGTGTACGAGTCGCGTAAACATATTCTCAGAATTTACAATTCTCCAGCGAACGGCTTCACTCGGAATATGTTTACGCGACTCGTACACATTGTCGCTGCCCACTGTAGGGGCGTAGGTACGTGTGGGACGACGTGACGCGTATGTGTACGAGTCGCGTAAACATATTCTCAGAATTTACAATTCTCCAGCGAACGGCTTCACTCAGAATATGTTTACGCGACTCGTACACATTGGGGCTGCCCACTGTAGGGCCCTAGGTACGTGTGGGACGACGTGACGCGTATGTGTACGAGTCGCGTAAACATATTCTCAGAATTTACAATTCTCCAGCGAACGGCTTCACTCGGAATATGTTTACGCGACTCGTACACATTGTCCCTCCACACTTTAAAGGCCTTCTTAGAGTGGCGCGACCTGACCAGCAAATGTACCAAATGTACCAAAACTTTTGCGGCCCCCCCCATGGAACCGCAATAGAAAATTTGCATTGGGGGGCCGCAAACTACCCCTGGGCCAAAAATTCAGTATAGACAGGTGCCGCTGCTAAACGACAACGAAAATTTGGCATTGCGCAAAAGCGACCTGTCTGAGCTGTCCCCAGCAGAATGCGATACATTCACAAAAAATTGACCACCGCGCGGAAGTTGCAGAGACAGCACGAAGCACCTCTGCCCTCTACCTCAGGCAAGGGAATCCATCCGAAGACGTCTCCCCCGGGCACCTTCTAACAGGCCGAAGCGGAGGGGAGGACGTGCTCAGCCCGAGAGCTGAGGTGCTGGAACCCCAAACCAGCTGCACCAACCCCGAAGGGATGGGAGTTAACTTTTCCGCACGGTAGTGCATTGCTTTTAAAACGCTGCTATATATACCCAGAAAGTGGATTGCAACAATTAGTTAGTAGGTTTGAACTTGGTGAGCATAGCGCCGAGTGCCGTCGGAAATCGATAGAATGACGAAATATTGATCGTCAGCTTCCTGAGCTCTTCGTCGAAAACCTGCGCTACGACAGGCACCGATGCTGCGAACCCGTTTTGCGACTGTTTCACAGCACTTACCACATCGAAGTACACGTGTCAACACCTTTTAGGGGCCACGCTCGGATGAATCCTGCTAAGCCACGTCTCTCCCTCGCCAGCCTGCACTACCGCGGTGCCCTCGGTCAAGAGTAGAGTACGGTATGGAGATACAGTACATAGATACACTGAATCTGCTTTTCAGAACCTATGTACTCTGCAATTCGTTTACCAGCACGTTCTTCTTCTTCGGCAAAGCGAGCAGTCTCGTCTCGGTGGGACTTACTGCCAAACCTGACGACCTCTGCCTCCGCGGCAAGGTCCACCCACCCAACCAGGCGGCCCATGGTGCTAGTAGTCGGCTTCGTCCGTCGGGAGCGCCGTGGAGGCCGTGCGAAAGACCAACCGCAGCTTCTAGTAGTCTACTAGCTTGCCGAGGACGGCAGGCGTCCGTCCGCCTGCGGGTGCGGGACCTCCTGTATAAAATAACGTGTCACTGCCTCAAGAGGGACGTCGAGTACATTGTCAGCTGTCACCGGTCGCTCGAAAGGAGTGGACGACAGCAACTCCGCTATCAGTTCCTCCCACCCAAACGGTGGGCGGATACAACTAGGCGAATGCCAAGGAGTCAACGCGTTAAAGAACGTACGGTTCCATACTCCCAAAGTCTATTTCTTTTTTTAGAATCAACGCGGCTGCGGCTACGGCGGCGTACCATTGAATCGATTGATAGAAATTATATGTATTTTTGTAAATTCAAGGAAAATGTACAGATTTATTTACAGAAAAATTAAATTTTTATTTTTGTATGGTACTGTCTGCAAATGTGGGTGTTTCGCCTCCACCGCTTGACACCCGAGAGACGCGCGAGGCTCGTCAGAAACGACGCGTCCCCTTTATATCGTGCAATTATTTCGTAGACTCGTGGGCCTTCAGACCACATAAAATGAGAAAAAGAAACCACCTTGTCAACAAACCGCGCTTGAAATTCCGCGTCAGTAGTCGTATTTTCTGCCATAATTTAATTTTTGAAATATTTCCTGTAGCTTGCGATATTCTATAAATATTTCTATAAACTTGTAGCGAATTGTTGAATTTAAAACCGTGAATTATTAAATCGTGCACTTGCATTAGACGTGTCGTTGTAGTTCTGTGCGTTCTTTGCATCGTATGTACTGTATTTGCCGATTTAACCGTCATATGAACTTAGTTGTTCAACATAGAATTAATCATGCGCTTCTTCTTGAAGTTTGGTATCATGCATTTAATTTTATATTCATAATTGTGTAGTACTGACATAATGGTTTTCAAAATTCTGTTTTCTTCGAAACCGTTATTTTTGTACTCATTGATGATACATTGTATTCTTCTAATAAAGTCTGATTCGTCTCTAGTCAGCCTAATTATGCGTATAATTTGACCTTTAAGTACGCCATATGGCATGTTCATAGGTACATTGCTCGAGCTTTTGAAAAATCGAGTGATGTTGAAGGTGTAATCATCAGTTTTATTGTATACTGTAGTACTTAGACTGCAGTTAGCTAGGTGCACCGTGACATCAAGGTAATGTGTCAGCTGGTTTGAAACTGTTGTGTCGTTTAATTGTAGTTCATTAGGATAGATATCTTTAGCTAACGTCTGAAAGTCTTCAATGTTTATAACTAGCAGGTCATCCACATACCGAAAGATCGCTTGGTTTGTACGTAGTCGGTAACGACTCAGCCATGTAAATTCGAACCAGCTCAAACAGAGATCAGCCATGTCACAGCTGGTAGCGCCACCTTGTGGGCATCCCTTTATTGTTTTGAACTTGGTGTTAGCAAATACCATGTACGAATTTTGTAGTATTTCCTTGCATAGCTGTTTTATTTCGTTTTTGTGCAGGGTATTTGCGCCGGCACCTTGTCTAGCATATTGTATTTGTTCGCCCTTTCTGTACAGGTAGTCGCTTTTGGCATTTTTGTGGCATAGGTCAATTATACCATTAATGCCACTCATAATTGTGTCGTGTTTCAGTGAGGGGTACAATGCTGAAAAATCACCGCTGTATATACGCTTCACGTTGGTCATTGTGCGCAGCTGCTCAACAACCTCAAATGAGCTTTTTACTGAGACGTAACGAGTTTGTCCATTTCTGTTGGCTATCATCGCACAGTACCGCTTAAAGTGCAAAGCGTAGTGACTTAGGTAGTGTTTGCACAGTTTCTCAAGTGGTTTTAAACTGGATTGTCTGGCTGCCACGATAGCTCTGAATGCTGGTGGTCTTTTGTGTAATTTCGGGTTGGCAAAAAGTATAGGCAGAACGTTTCTATTTTCAGGTTTTACACCGTATGTGCTCATGAGACGTTTGTGTTTTTCCAGTATTTGATCCACCGTGTCATTTGTGGGTGTGAAGACTGCATTTCCATGTATAGTAATTCTGTCGTTCTCAATATATATGCCACATTCATCACAGAGCTTTTTCAAATAATAGTTTTTGCATAGGATGGAGTAGTTGCCTGGCACTTTGTCGGTAACTGTAATTATGTACCGTTTTTGAAACGTTTCCAGGTACTGTATCCCTTTATTTGAAAGTCTTAGGTTCTGTGGAGTACTGTAAATCTCTTGGTCAATTCTAGTTTCTATTATTTTTCGATATTTGCTGACTAATTTGGTGCAGTCTCTTTCTGTGAGTACATTTTTGGCTCTTAGGCTACTGAGGTACCGATTCAGATCTGTCAGTACCGAACTAGCAATTTTATTTTTGTCAGTTGTCATGTTAGTTTTGTATTTTGTACCGAGATTCATAAATTGTCTAAGTTCGGTATTTTCTACAATATTCAGGTCACCAGTAACCACATGTCCTAATTGTCCGTCTCTATAAATTTCGTCACATCTACCGCGTTCCAAGCTCAGAAGATGTTCTCCAAGCTGTGCAGCTGTAAGCTGTCGCAGTATTTTGGTGTAGTTGCATACTTGTAGCCATGCTGGTGACGTTGTCTTGTACAGGGTGGCCCAAAAAAAAATGTGCCCTTTTTGTATTTTCCGTAACTCAACCTAACCATGGCGGATTGGGATGAAATTTTGTGGGCTTATAGCCAAATACAATCTGTATACGCCCTCCAAATATTATTCCCATCCGACCACCCACGCGCATTTTATGACCATGTTCCCAAAAACACCCAATTTTCGAAGTGACGGACCACATGAAAATGGACCAAAAAAAAATGTGCCCCCCTCTATCTCGGCCGATCGGGGACGGATCCGCCTGAAATTTTGCAGGCTACAGGGCACCCTAAATTCTACCTCGCATGCCAAGTTTCAGCCCGGTCCGTTCAGGTCCGCTTTAGTAACACAAATTCAAACTTTGCGCAAAATTTGTCTTTGTTTGTGTGGTTGTTTTCATGCGTGTTCATAATAATAATACTGTAAAAATATTTTTGATCCTGTTTTTGTCAAATAATGGCGTATTCGGATGGTTTGTCCGCAATTATCTGGAATTATCATTCGAATCACAATTTTGGCGCAAAAAAAATTTTTCGGCTTTTGAAGGGCGATCACAATGTGACGCTCAGAGGCATTCAGAGTTTCCTCCAGCGAACCAAGGTTTTTTTTCTGAGTTTATTGTCGAGTTTTTATGGTCTTTCTTTAGCAGCGTGGAGGTTCTCTCGAGCGCAAACCGGGAAGTGGGCGACCGCGAACGGCTTTGACGCAGGCCAACATTGCAGCAATCAAGCGTCACACGTTGTCTCAGGATTCCAATCCTGGGACACACTTGAGTCAAAGAAAAATCTCGCAGAAGTTGGCCATCGCGAGGACGTCTGTCCAAAGGGCCCAGCGACATCTGGCGCTGCGATGCTTTACCAAAGTTCCAGTCCATCAGCTGAATCCATTGCAGAAGCAGCAGCGCCGGAAGAGGGCGCAGAATTTGCTTCGTCGGCTACCAGTCGATGCTGTGAGACGCACGGTCTTTACAGACGAGAAGTGGTTTGAGACTCAGGCGCCACGGAACGCGCGGAATAGCAGAGTTTATGGCGTCGGACCCAAGCGCGCCATTGATCCCGGCCGTCTGTTGGTTGAGAGGGAAAAGAAAAGCTTGAAGGTTTTTGAACCTTTTTTTCACAAAGTTTTCATTTTGGTTTGTTTTGAAGGTCATGGTAGCAGCTGGCGTGTCGGCTGCTGGGAAGACGAGACTGCACTTTGTCCCTCCGTCAACAAAAGTGACGGGTCACTTCTACCGCAGCCTGTTGACGGACGGATTTTTCCCCGACTGCAAGCGCCTTTTCCCATCGGAGGACTGGATTTTTCTTCAGGACGGTGCTCCATCTCACACCGCAAAGGACACTGTGCAGTTGCTCTCGCGGCAGTGCCCCGACTTCATCCACCCGACGGAGTGGCTGGCCAACTCTCCCGATTGCAACCCGATGGACTATCGCGTGTGGGAGGTGTTCGAGCAGAAAGTTTTTGACGGGCACCCGTCCTTTGACAGTCTGCAGTCTCTGAAAGTGCGGCTGCAAGAAGTTTGGGACAGCATTGACGACGGGTGGATTCGCAGTGTGATTCTTGACCGAAAGAACGGTTTTCGAGCTCGTCTGAGGGCGGTTGTGTCGCAGAACGGCGCTCAAATCGAGCACATGTTTAGAAAGATTTGAAAATGGGTGGTTTGATGTGTGTGTGTAGCGCTCACTACAGCAAGCCTTAACAGAAGTAGCTGAAACTTGGCATGCGAGGTAGAATTTAGGGTGCCCTGTAGCCTGCAAAATTTCAGGCGGATCCGTCCCCGATCGGCCGAGATAGAGGGGGGCACATTTTTTTGGTCCATTTTCATGTGGTCCGTCACTTCGAAAATTGGGTGTTTTTGGGAACATGGTCATAAAATGCGCGTGGGTGGTCGGATGGGAATAATATTTGGAGGCGATACAGATTGTTTTGGCTATAAGCCCACAATTCATCCCATCCGCCATGGAGGTGACGGAAAATACAAAAAGGGCACATTTTTTTTTGGGCCACCCTGTACACCACCTGAACGGTCCAGTCAACAGCTTCCATTGGTTTTCTGATGAGTTTACCGATCCTTGTTGCCTTTAATAATTTGGCAATTCCAATTCGTGACACTACTTGATTCGTATGTAGTACTGTAACCCTTACTGTCCGTCGCTTCTGGGTTTCATCAGCGTTGTGTCTTCGTGAGGTACTCTGCAGATAGGCTAGTATTTTATCATAGGTGTGCTGTTGTAGGCCTTTAGCCATACACCGAAAATACAGGTACTGTATGTACTTTTTTCTGGTTTTCTGTAGCATTTGTGTTTGGTCTCCGATGTGGATTTTTTCAAATTCTCTTACGTAGCTTTCTATTTCTGTATCCGTTGGATTGTGCTTATGCTTACGATCTTTGTGTTTTTTGGTGAAGTTAATTTTGCGTTCCCGTGTCACTCTTAATGCGCTAAAGTACGGATTCTTATTACTTGGAATGTTTTGCATGTCAAACGCGTCGTGTACGTTGCCAATGCCTTTACAGTTTGTATTCAAACCACAGGGGTACAGACTATTCATTTGTTTAATCCAGAAATGCTCAGCCTCAAGCCTACTCTTGTCTGCATACGCGTCTCCGTCTCTGAAGCTCTGCAGGATTTCTATGCTGATGTTAGACACCGTATGTCCGTCAGTTCTGAAGTGTGTGTAGAGCTGTTGACAATTTGTGTCTTTGAGAATCGCCAGTCTATGTTCTCGAAATCTACAGGCTAGGGATCGCTTCGTTTCTCCTACATACTGATAATCACATTTTCTGCATGTGATAAGGTACACAACGTTCTTAGTTTTACAGTCCCACACTGTTTCGTTCAATGCATTAGTCGTCAACTTTTGATTGGTAGAGCCTACCGTAATATAGTCACGTGTGTTAATAAATGCACAGGTTATACAGTTTTTTCCACATGCGCGTGTGACACTATGAATGCCCTCGTTCGGTAGAATACTGTATTTCGGTCCCTCTTCTCCACTGCTACACCTGACGCTGCAGAACCTCCCTGTAGAACCACGGGTGGTGGTGCGTTCTTGTCGTCCAGCCTGCGGTACAGTGGCGGAATTCGAAAGAGAGGTTTGGATTGAGTCAGGAATAGAGTGGTCCCTCCGAGACTATTGCCAGGGCTGCTGGCCAGGCGTCTGCCACGGCTAAATAGCGTTTCCTGGGCAGCCCAGATTCCTAGGGATCACTCCCGAGCCCTCGGAGGCAAGGGCAGAAGCCGCGGGAGCGCCATCCGTAGAGCGGCTGCCGATCCCATATGTATGGCTGTACAGTGTAACGTACTGTTTAGTGTGTACAATAACTAATCGTAGTTGTACTGCTAGACTGGGAAATGTACATGTGTTATTTACTCCGTGGATAGCTGTATGGTACATGTCTATGATAGAGGTGTACCTCACGTACACCTATACCTGATTACTGTATGTGTTGGTAGTAAAGTAGTAGCCGTACCATGTACTGTACAGACCTAGGTGGTCGTGTGGTCTACAGGGTGGTCGACTACAGCAGCATGGAGGTACAGATCACAGTGGAGGGGTCATAGTCTAGCGATACAAGCACAAAAACGTCACTGACGTCTATGCGTCATACCACTGCTAAGACATAAATCACAATTTTCAAAAACAGATTTCTGACTTTCGGACTAATTTTCGGGGAGATTTTCTTTTGTGAATTACTTCTAGCTTCTTTAATTTGTGACGTTGACGAGGCTTCATTCTCGCTAGATCCTGAGTCGATTTCCTCTGCTTTTTCCTTTTTTGATAGCGTTCGCTTTACCAAATCCTTTTCGACTTTTTAGGTAAATTCTCGATTTTCTCGGAATTTTCGTCCATCAGCTCCTGTTGCTTCTTTGCGCGGATTCGGTGCTAAATGTCTGAATGCAAAATTCAATGTATCCTGCCTGCGGTTACAAATCGTGCATTCGGTCGTAAATACATAAGGTGGTTTCTCCCCGAAGGGAACCTGCCGAAGCAGGAGGTCACGCCGCAGAGCGGCACCCGCCGAAACGGGTTATCTCGCCGCAGAGCGGCACCCACCGGAGTGGGCTAATATCGCCGGTAAACCGGCACCCGAAAGAACGGGTTTGTATTTGTATTTTTTACTTTCTAAATAATTTCTACCAGACAGAATGTCGTTGTTATCGACATGTCGACAGAATGACATGTCGTTGTTATCGTTTAGCATATCGCCTTTAAAAAATTGTTGAGCACAATGGACTCATTATTATTAAACAAAAAAAAACAGTTGACTGTGGGGGGTGGGGACCGGGGTGCAAACGGCAGGGGAAAAACTTGTGGGGGAAAACGACCTGTAGCCCCAATGGCGGCCAGCTCCTCTGCTCGCAGCCGCCAGCTGCGTCGTCGCCCTTGTCGTCCCGACCTACGACCTCGTAGTCGTAGCCATGGCTGTCGTCAAGCCGTCGCCCGAGCAGCTGGCGTCCACCTCGGCCGACGACTACTGCTACTGTACCTCTTTCGCCGTTTCGCCGCCAGCTGCTGCTTCTGACGACGACGCTGCTGAACAGCAGCTGAAGCGCGGACGTACAGACGTAGAACATCGTAGACATCGAAGACGTGTTCGTGCAGCACGGCGGGAGTCTCATTAGGGAAGACGTGTAAGCGGTACAGCAAGTCCACTTCAAAGTTCAGAATATCAGGTCACGCTCGACGACGTGGCTCCACAGCACGCGTGGCAGAATCTGCGCAGACACATGTTCATGTCACGTTCTGAAGTTAACAATTTTGCCGTTTCAGTGCTTCCGCCGAGCATGTCATGTCGAGCGTCGTGTCATGTAAATCTCCCAAATTTTTTATTGGGTTCACGTTCACGATACTATAATATCAACCATACAGAACCACTGCTTATTCGCAAAGTAGACTTCAGCACACACACCATTCAAACGCCGACGGGTAAAGACTGATGCAGTTTCAATCCACCGTAACCATTCGATTTCACACCAATGATTCTGGCACCAGTTGTTGTTCGTCGCACCCAACGGAGCATAAACTGAGAGACGCCGCCGCCGTCGTCTCCTCAAAGGGTGTAATAAAATCGCCTCTTAAGACGCTCGTTAGCCGCGACTTTTTGTTGTTCCGCCCGGCCGCCTGAAGTCACCCTTTCCTTTTCGCTGAGGTTTTACCTACGAACTGAGCTTTGGCGACAACTGTGCCTCTAACCGATCCGAAATTGCCACGATCCATCCTCTCTGTGCAGATTTGCATCAAAAAGAGCACAACTGGGACGTGGTTACAAGACGATTGATGTTCAGCGATTAGAGTTCGCGCAATTAGCGTACTACATTTACTATGCGTCGTCATCAGTCGGAGTCGACCGAAACACTCGGCTTCTAGAGGGCGCCGTTCGTTTAGTATGTATGCGGCCGCTTCTCACTCATTCGCATGTCAGTCAGGCAATGTCGACCGACATCTGTGTGTTTCTCGTCATACATGCCTTATAGGGCGCACATAGAGACAGACATCTCCAAAAGGTGCCACAACGCTGTCACGACTGCCGCCTTTGTTTGGCGGTGTGGTCGGTTAGTGAAGCCAGGACCTAACTGCCCTAACTGCGTTCCATGTTCTGATCTCAGATTTATAATCGGTTCGATTTCCCGCGCTGTGGCGTCCGGAAAGCGGCACCCTTTGTGCTGGCTCGTCCATCCATGAGAGTGCCTTAACCACTCGCTCAGTATCGCACTCAATCTGCTGAGGCGAGCCCCCCCCCCCCCGTCGCCGAACCCCTGCGTACCCCCACGGCAATTGAATTGGATTCGACGTTGCGCTCCTCCAGACTTTGTGCGCGCCACGGCGGCAGGAGACTTTGTTTTTCCGTCTCCGCCCCGAACTCTGGTATGTTCTCCCTCCCAGGAGTGTGGATTTTGCCAATTTCCAGGCTATGAAGCGCAGCTACTTCTTCTCAGTGCAATTGGTGGCCCACTTGGGACCAATGCTCATCATCGGAGAAGCTGGGAGCAGTGCACAATTCTCTGTCGGAACTAGCCGCCCGCCGTAAAACTGAAATCCACTTCCAGCACAATTACTACTGCTCTAGTTGAGGATTTCCTTAGAAAGCAAAATTGCGTAGTACACCGACAGGATAAGTACTAGTGGTGCATGTATGTCTATCTGGGAGAACAGTCTCAGACTCAGTCCTGCTCAGAGGTAAATGGAAACGCGTGGTATGTGGCTCGCGATGTAACTAACTGACAAAGTAGGTAGCTCGGGCCAACAGATGTTCGGCACCGACCTTGTGCTCATGCGCGCATTCTTCCGCTTGGCCCTCTCTCATTTGCCCGAGCAGCCTCGCAGCCGTCTCAACGTCTGAGAAAGCGGTCAGTCAGTTCAATTGGCTCCGTATTCCATCCGCGCTCACTCACTTGACGCGGCCCGTCGCCTGCTCGGTCGTCGACTCCGCCGCCTGCCGACTTGTGATTAATTGAACGCCTCGCGGCCGATTAGGGCGCCGCCTCGCACTTCGCCGTCTCGGCCACCCGCGCCCGCCAGCAGAGCACGGTCGGCGCGCCCGCATGTGCGCAGGAAACGACAAGCAAGACCGAGTTGACGACGACGCCGACGACGCGCCGTCCATCCTTCTCCCTTTGTCGCTTGCCTAGACACCACCGCGAGCGAGCGAGCGGCCGATAGATGGATGGACTTTGCTTGACGGCTTCTACAAAGACATGAGCGGCTAGAATGCGCCTCGTGCCGACGAGTTGGCTGCTGCTCCTCGGTCTGCTGGAGCTCCGCGCGATCGAGTCGCCGCGCGAGCGCGTCCAGTCGCGATCGACGGGCGGCATGCCCGACGTCGACGACGACGCCCCCTTTCCCGTCTGGCCAGCGGATATGGCGGCGTTCGAGCGTATCCAGAGACTGGCGCCCGCCGCCGAGGGCCGCTATTCGGCCTACAGGAGCGCGGAGGACATCGACCCGCCCGCCAACATCTGCCAGGAAAGTAACTCGGGACCGAAGGCGAGCGCCGAACTCGAGTGGTGAGTGCGCGACACTTTGGACGGTGTTTTGTCACATACAGTATGTTTTCTTTAGGATGGAATCCTCGGAACGTCTCTTTCGACTTTTGGATCCGAAAAATGGCTATAATACGCACGTGCCGCCGGAACAAATCTACAGTTGGTCCGATTGTCGTCGTACAAGCTAGCGTAGACGCGCAGAAGCGTGCTGTTCAGGAAGAAGAACAAACGTGTCCATTGCTCTGTACATAGAGAGTATTACGTCGTTTAAAGCTCAGTCCATGGTAGGCGCTTGCGTTCTTTAACTCCGTTGAATTTGCATGGAAATACCATGAGCTTAGGACTACGAGGTCGACATGTACCTGGCGATGTCCTGGTTCGACCACCGGCTCAGGCACAACTGCACCCATCCCATTCTAGTGGCCGACATCAAGGCGGCGCAGCTCGTCTGGAGGCCCGGTTGCGTGTGGAGCGCGGGAAATAATTGACCACGCATGTCCTATACGTAGCTTCGGACAAGGACAACGACTTTGTTAAGACATCTACTTCGTGAACTCGAAGTTCGCCTACCTGCAAGAGGTGACGACGCCCAACTTTATGATGCTCGTCTATGCGGACGGCATGGTCTTCCAGTCCATGAGGTGCACCAGCCCATGTGAAACGCCAGGAGCTCCTTTTCTTCAATTCTCGCACCGGTGCCGTTCTAGAATCGACGTGACTCTGACGTGCATGATGGATCTGAGTCGCTTCCCCATGGACTCTCAGCGCTGCCCGGTCAAGCTGCAAAGCTGTGAGCAGGGCGTGCGGTCGTCGTCGTGTCGAAACGCGCTGGGGCGTTGATTGGCCAGATCGCTACGTGGACAGTCTGGTGCAACTGCGCTGGTACGTGCTGCCGCCCTTCTACCCGATCGCGTCGAACCCCGACATCCGGCTCAACGACATGCACCTCGAGAACCGCCTCCACTCGACCGCCTACTGCGGCGGCGTCTACCCCATGTTCAGGGGCACGGGCAACTGGAGCTGCATAGAGGCCAGCATCGTCATGTCCAGGTACAGCCAGACCCAGACCGTGCACCAGACATGTAACGGGGCAGGCAGGGGCTATCCCCATTGCGGATGTCAACCTCCCTCAGAATTTTTCTAGCTTGTTTCAACCTCCAACATGATGAATGTAAGCGTTTTTACGTCTTTTCAGTGACCATAAAACACCAAAATTGCGCTATCCGTGTACCGCTATCCATGTTGACACCATTTTGACCAACAGTACAGATTGAGACGCTATTTTAGTGCAACATTTTCGATTCTGGAGAGCTACATCCTTTGGGTCCGCATCCCGCCCCTCAAACGGCATCGAACCCAACCCCTCCCCACACCCGCTTCGTGCCTGAGCCGGCTGCGGTGTGACGCGCTCCCACCAGCCGAATGCTGCCCACTGAGGGTGTGGTTCAGACGCGTGACCTTCCACGTGATCCAGACATACATTCCCACTGGCATGCTGGTCGTCATCTCCTGGATGAGCTTCTGGCTCGATCCACGCGCCGCGCCGGCGCGCATCTCGCTCACCATCACGACCCTGCTCACCCTCACCACCATGAGCAACGGCGCCAGACAGGACCTGCCAGAGGTACATGTGCACACACCTGCTACCGGGTCTTGCGGGGATGGGGTGGGGGGAGGGTGCCAGTGCACCCACTTCTGGGAAGGGAGGGGGTAAAGATGTTTTGAGAGGGGCGGTACTTTTGGTCAATTGTAGTCAAAAATGCGCTGTAATATCTTCAAACTATGTACTTTAAGTGAAAATACACTGTAAATATAACAGTATGAGTATCTTTCGTCAATTAGAAGAACGTTCCCAAAAATTCTGGGTGGTTGGAGGGGGGGGGGACCTCCGAGGTGTGGAAGGGTACCCCCCAATTGCAGACATGCACGTACACCCCCCACCCCCTCCTTCGCTCGAGCGCTCCCTACCTGGCTAGCACTGGCGCAGTGTGGAGATGTCAAAGTGTTTGTCAACGACAGGTCCCGTTTTGCAGGTGTCCTACTTGAAGGCGATCGACATTTGGCTGACGATATGCCAGGGGTTCGTCTTTTCGGTGCTGCTCGAGTACACGTTCGTCAGCTCCTACATCACGAAGCGCACCTACCGCTGCGTGCACCTGCGTCAGCGGGAGGCCAAGCGCGCGGCGCAGGTCGGCCATTCACTGCACTCACACCCAATGACAGCAACTTAGTCGCTTCAGTAGTTACGAGAAAGGGACTGGCTTTGAGAATGCCCTTCGCTGCGTACGATTAGGCAAAAAGCTGCGCAGGTTGACGTGCGGCGATTGGTCAGAGTTAAGGACTCGTCACCAGACCTTGGTCAAGGCCGGCAATCGATGCTGGCAAGGCGCCGACTGCTCAGCCGGCTGTCTTCGTCTACTAGCAACAAAATGGTAACTCTTCACTCGACCGGGGCCACCGCCCGCACCGCTATCTCTCCCTGTCCTCGAGCGGCCACCTCACCATCATTGCACGCGCACGTATCGTGCATGCTCGTCGTCCTCGTCGTCGCCCGCGCTTGCATTTTGACCTCCGTGCCGAAAGTTCTAGTCGAACTCAATCTCAACTCAAGTCGAACTCCACGAGCGCGTTCGCGTCGGTCTAGATGCTGTTCGCGTTGGGCAACGGCTCTGCGGGGACGGCGGCGGCGGACGGGCTGGGCCCGCGGTCGCGTGAGGGCGCTGCGCCCTGGTGCACCGAGTGCGCGTGCGAGGACGAGCGCTTCGCCAAGTTCATCGACCGCTGCGCGCGCGTCCTCTTGCCCCTGCTCTTCCTCGCGTTCGCACTCAGCTACTGCCTCTTCTACTCAATCACCGCCGCCTAGCCGGCCGCCCACTCCCATCCCACCCACCCACTGCTTGGGTGCCCTTATTTGGTTTTAATACTTTTAACTGGGGGGGGGGGCTTCCCTCCCCCACTTGCTGGTTTTGACCGTACCCACACCCCCCAACCCCCCAGAAATGTAATGTGTTTTGTACAGTGCTTTTGAGCAAAAATCGACCAAAAAGTACCTATATTGGGTTATTTACAGTGTATTTTGACTAAAAAGTATCTATTTTAGGGTCTTTTTGACCAAAAAGTGCCTATTTTTCCTTCCCAGCCCCCCCCACCTCCAGATTTTCACCCCCCCCCCCCCCAGAAACTGCCCGAACCCTCCCCCAGGTCCAATTCCCGGTTACAGGTATGTTCGTAGTGCGTCGTCGTCTTTGGTCGTTCGCTCTCTTCTGGAAAATACAAACAGAGGTACGGGCCACAACACGCGACGCACGCCGCACGGAACCGACGGCAGCATTGCCTAGCGAGACCCGAGACCCCTCTCCCATCACCACCCCCCCCCCCCCCTCCAACCCAAATTTTTTGGGAACTTTCTATTACCTACTGAAATAGCAAAGTGCGTTATGTACAGTGTTTTCGAGGAAAAATGGACCAATAGGTACCCATATTGCTTCATTGTCAGCGGTTTTTGACTAAAAAGTGCCAATTTTGGGTTTTTGCCGCATTTTTGACTAAACATGGACCAAAAATTCCGATTTTTTCCTACACAGATCCCCTCGAAATCGCCCCCCCCCCAGGTCCGACTACAGGTATGGGTGGAACTCTAGCCAATGGATTCAACGACAGCGAATGCGTCTAGACGGTTCCATGAGCTAGGAAAATCGCTTTTCGCGTCGCTCCCTCACTGTTGATTGGCATCCTCGGCGTCGCGACTCCGCTGCTGGGGCTGTTTGCTCTTGATGGCGCAGATAATGGCCGTGAGAATGGTGCCCACGTTGGTGCCGAGCGCGAGTGCGGGCAGCAGTATGAGACTCTGATCCATGAACATGACTGCGACGTCAAAGAACGCGCCGCCGCAGAGGCCGACCTGGTACAGCGCCAGCGCCCTCTAGCTGTGGCGCAGGCGATAGCATCTGCGGTTGTGCTGCGTGCACTAACTCACTCGCTGAAGGGATGGGGGGCGCTCTCATACCTGTAACCGGGTCTGGAAGAGTGGGAGGGGGGGGGGGGTAAATGGCCAAATTCTGGGGGGGGGGTGTCTGGAGCAAAAAGTGGGGGGGGGGGTAGCTGGCCATTCTTTGAGTTATACTTGTACTTTTTGGTTAAAAATGGGTATAAATAGGTTCTAAACAGTGTTATTTAGCTGTTTTATGGTCATATAACACTGAAAAGCACTGAGATACACCAACATTTACTCACTTCTATCGTTTTAGACTGAGTGAAAATCCCTTGGGAAAATTCTGGGGGGGGGGGGGGTTGGGGGGGGGGGTTGGGGGAGTTGGAAAAATTCTGCGGGGCCCCCAAACCTCCCCCCCCCACCCCACCCCCCAGTTACAGGTATGGGCGCGGTCTGGACGCGCACCTGTCGTAGAGTGCTTCAAAGCGCGTCTCCGGGGTGTCAAAGACGCCGACGGAGTGGAGGCGCAGATGCGTGAGGGGCGGCCCAGTGGCCAGACCCAGACAGAGGCCCCAGGCGCTGGCGCGGTGGAAGATCCTCCGGCCCAGCAGCTTCGCGGCCGTGCCCGCCAGCGCACCCGTCAGGGCGCCCACCTCAAGACAAACAAGCGTACAGTGAACAGGGGGGGGGGCAACACGATCGTCGTCAGCACCTGACCGAATGCGGACACAGTGTGCAGCATCAGCTCGGTGTAGGGCGCGTCGATCCTGGCCATATCCTCCTCTGAGGGAGGCGGGCCGAAGGTGTTGTCGCGCCACGGCTTCAGCGCCTCCCAGTACCACGGCAAGGACATCTCGGGCCGGCCTTTACACATGCCAAACGTTTCTACACCAACAGTCAGACAGGTCGTACCGTAACAACATGGCATTAGCGACGCAATCCGTAAGAATCCGACCGACAAAGGACTCGCAGTGGTTTACTGTCGACGTAAAGTAACACGGGTAGACAGCGCGACAATCACGAGGAAGCAGATCGCTCAGATCACTGGCGACTGCGCTGCCAAACCCCGTAAAGATAAATGTACCATCCTGTACAATGGAAATGTACCGCGCAAAAAAGCGGGACTGCCTTGGCCAGGGGGGGGGGAGGAGTGAACCCCTCTAAGACCACACCCTCCCCCTGAGCCCACGACTGCGGCCTAGTCCAGCTACGGCCTCTATTCTCCAAGCCCTGAACCCTTCCGCCTTCCCCAACTGCCTGCTAAAGATGTAGCGTGTGCTGTCGTCGTCTCTGGTGTCTGCTCTCTTTTTGGACAATACACAAGTCTCTCTACCCGCAATCTAACACCATCCACGACACAAGACACGCCGCATGGAACCGACTGACTGATCGAACTTTCGCGCAAGACTACCTCACATGACCCGAGAGAAGACGCACTGCAAGGTGGATGGGAGTATGGGACTCTAGCCAATGGATCGAACGAAAGGCCAGAATGGCTCGAGATGTCTCTAGGAGCCGGGAAAGTCGCTTGTCCGAGCGAGTCGGTCAGCCGCCACTCGGCTTCTGCGCGTTGCGGCTCTCCTCCTCGAGCTGCTCGCTCTTGGCGGCAGCGACCAGGTAGCCGACGGCCGACACCGTTCCCATGTTCGTGCCCAGCGCGAAGGCGGGCAGCACGCCCAGGGCGGGATTCAACAGCAGCACCAGGCCGCCAAAGAACACGCAGCCCGCGAAGCCGCCCCGATTCAGCGTCAGCGCCTTCTCGTTGTGGCGCAGTCGATAGCATCTATCGTTGTAGCGCGACTGGCAGCGCTGACCACCACCCACTCACTCCGCTGGCTCGACGCGCACCTGTCGTAGAGTCCTTCGAAGCGCGTCTCCGCATTCTCGAAGACGCCCGCGGAGTTGAGGCGCAAATAGGTGAGGGGTGGCCCCGCGGCCAGTCCCAAGCAGAGGCCCCAGACACTGGAGCGATGGAAAAAGCTCCGGCCCAACAGCTTCCCAGCACCGCCCACGAGAGCGCCCGCCAGGGCGCCCACCTCAAGGCAACACGAGTCTAGTAGCCGCGTATGTGGAGAGAGGGCACAAAATCGCGGTGCCGGTAAGGTCAGAAAAGGCGAGCACCTGTCCGAAGCAGGGCACGGTGTGGAGCAGCAGCTCGGTGTAGGGCGCGTCGATCTTGAGCATCTCCTCATCGAGCAGCTTCGTGCCCATGATCCGCTTGGCCCAGGGCTTCAGCGCGTTCTTGTACGCCTTCACCGACATCTTCAGTAGTCTGCCGCTTCACCTTCCAAACGTAACAGCACCACAAACGTAACAAACGTTTCCGACACCAACAGCTGGTCAGACACAGGCCGCTGCAACGTGGCAGTAGCGACGCAATTCACGAGCCGACTAACAAAGGACGTCCAGTGCTTTATTACTGACGATGACACTGGTGGACAGAGCGACGAGGACGAGAGAGGAGATCAGATTGGATCACTCGCGACTGACTGACTGACCGCGCTGCAAGCACCGACAAAGAGAGGGTAGCCGAAGCCGACGAGAATGAGGGGGATGGATGGAAAGGAGCTAGGGTCGCAGCTTGGTCGACCTGGGCTCAGGACAGCTGTCCGCAGTCGGCAATGCGGCAGTCCGCCGTCGGCTTGCCAGATTCCGTGCCCTGCACAAAGACACGACACCATTAGAGTAGTTAGAAGGGGAGGTGTACCCACTCACCCCTCCCCATGAAAGTAGGAAAAATGCAAGAAACCCCCGGTTAAAAACCACAACTGCTCCAACCACAAACCACAAACTGTCAATTTAGACGAAAAATGACTCGAGAATTCAGCAGTTAGACTGCGCTTGGATTTCTCCCAGCGGAGAAGGGAGCGAGCGTGAGGGGGGAGGAGGGGGTGGGGGGGGGGGGGGGGGGGGAGGGGGAGGGGTGGAGGAGGGACCTTTTTCTCGACTGCCCTGACGACGTCCATGCCGTCGGTGACTCTTCCGAAGACGACGTGCTTGTTGTCGAGCCAGGACGTCTTGACGGTGCAGACGAAGAACTGCGAGCCATTCGTGTGCGCGCCCGCGTTGGCCATCGACAGCACGCCCGCGCCCGTGTGCCGCTCCTTGAAGTTCTCGTCCGCGAACTTCTCCCCGTAGATCGACTCGCCGCCCGTGCCGTTACCCTTCGTGAAGTCGCCACCCTGCGCAACAATCACCCCACCAACCTCGCCATTTTGCTCCTTTGTTCGACAACAACACTCATTCCGTCATTTGTCGGACTCGATCCACTAGTAAAAAAACCTCGTAAAAAAACGCCATTAAAGAATGTGCTACTGGACGGTATAGTCAGCGTCTGGCAGCAGTGCGTGCATAATTAGTTGTTTACAACTCACAGCGGTGCAAAAAAGCATATTATATCAACATGTTTCCAGGCTGAGGAGATGGGAGCAAGAATTCTAGAAATCCGACTCAACGATACGCACTGTGTGCATTTTAGAAATTTAGTAGCGTAGTTCCCGTTGTGTGGACTTCCCTGCAGAACTAGCGAGGTACGCAAAACAACACGCCCGCGCGCCTCCCATCCAACGCCTGCACACCTGGAGCATAAAATCGGGAATGACTCTGTGGAAGGCGGAGCCCTTGTAGTGTAGCTTCTTGCCCGACTTGCCCGTGCCTTTCTCGCCCGTGCACAGCGCGCGGAAGTTCTCCGCCGTCTTCGGCACGATATCCGAGTAGAGCTGCAAACAGCCACCGACACAGAGGCGCATTCTCGCGCGAAACAAAACAAGAAAACAGCAGCACCTCCATGACGATTCGTCCAGCTGGCTTGCCATCGATCGTAACGTCGAAAAACACAATCGGCCTGCTCATCTTATCGATGTTTTTGTTTTCGCTATACCCCGCGACTGCAAAACAACAAAAAATCGCAATATATTGATCCCATATTTCGTTGCAAAAGTTCTGAACGAAGTGCGGGACAAAATACGCAAAAATGGCGCATGTTTAATTCAACATAAAAATTTGCATACATTTACAAATGGAATTTATTTACAATGAAAATTTGTATTACAGTATCTAGCTCAATGTCGTTTCGTTGATTTAATATAACGAAGAACCGAAACAAAGAGGCCAGCGGGCCCGCGCAACATCTAGGATCGAGATTTTGTGCGCCGATTTCTGGATGGGTTGTAAAACAACGCCGAAACGCTTAGCTATAACTGGTCGTTGACGGAACACAGGAACTGACGATGCACCAAGTCGGCAAATCGACTGTGCATTCATCACGTCTGTAAGGCTGACGCGGCTGGCGTGCGGCGTGCCCTGCAAATGACTATTTTGGCAGCACCAGAGGGGGGGGGGGGCTGTTAACAGCTCAGCAAATTAGCACCGTTTGTGTCTGTTCCGTTTGTGCAAGTGCAAGGTATGGCTTTTCATTGAACCCACTTTCCACTGTGAAGTAGAGTGCTACGCTGAAATCTTCGGGCGTCGTGCCACTGCCCACCCCACAGAAGCACAAGAACAGCACGATTGGTAGACATTAGCTTCAACCAGGGCTCCAACGAAGCACAATTGTAATACACGTAGAGTGCTGTACAAGCAGCTGAATTGGAACGTTGGAGTGTCACAGGTGGCTAAGGCATGCATGCGGTGGTGGATGGAGTTGAGTTAGAAGGAGAGCGCTGCTGAGACGACGACGCCGTCGCCGTATTGCGCGTAGAGTCGGCCGTCGGCGTCGGAGGTGGCGCGCTGCTGGCCGGCTGCGACGCGAGCGAACTCTTCGTAGATTCTCCCGAAGACGACATGGCGCGGTCCACCCCGACCCCATGAATCGGATGGCGGTGGTCACTCACCGCGACTTCTCGCTGAACCCTGGGCAGGGCGACGCCGAAGACGCTGTCGTTCGTGTAGACCGAGGTCGGCCTCATCTTGCTGTAGTCGAACGAGCGTCGCTGTCGACGCAGCGTCTCCACCGTCACCTTCGTCTCCCCGGCGGCTGGGGCGCGCCACGCGTCGCCCAGTCGAGCGTAGCGCTCCAGCAACTGCATGTCCGTCACGCTGTGCGGCTTCAGCGTGAAGCCTGAGGTTCGAAACCCGGGTAGGCCCTTGACGACGCCGGTCACACAACAAATGTAGTCAAAAATACACTGTAATATCTTCAAACAACTAGGCACTTTAAGTGAAAATACACTTAAATATCACAATATCTTTTGTCAATTAGGAGAACGTTCCCAAAAATTCTGGGCGGTTGGAGGCGGGGGACCTCCGAGGTGGGGGAGGGTACTTACCAGGGGGGGGGGGGGTGCCACTCCGCCGTTTTTCGTGTTCAGTTTTTGCGCACTCGCCGCCGCTCGCCAACGCGCCAGCGGATTTGCATCAAAATTGGTGGCTAAGTAGGAAATTTCACGGGCTACAAGATGGCGTTAACAGTTTCTAGCCGCTTTTGGAATTTTCGCGAGAACAGTCGCATTCTTCTGTCGCGGTGTAAAAAACGCGCTTTACAGTAAATTTATGCCCAGCGTAAAAGTTTTTATTAAAGGCCAAATTTAAAAATCTAAAAGACTAGGATTACGGGTGTTGCCCTGAAGTTAATTTCATCCCATTATAGCTCCGCTCCAGCTCGTACCCAGATGGCAGGCCAGAGCGAAAACTGAAAATCCACTTTTCGCGCCGTTGAGTTCTAAAACTTTAACCATCCATTTCTAAACAAAAAGTTGTTGGAATTAAGTAAAATATGGGTTACGTATAACCGCCTCGACGTCCTCTTTCGAATGCCGTATCGCGCGCTGCGCTCTGACCTACGGTTCGGCCACACGACGCCGATAAGCGATCGCGGCTGCCAAAATCGGTCAAAAATTCAAATTTTGTGAGTTCAGGTTCTCAGCGCTGGGGAGGAAATTCGCAAATCCGCTCGACAAAAAGTTTTCTACCTACCTCGACTCCGAACCACAAAAATCTCATCGCTGGGCGATAAGCATGCAGACCTGGCTAGTCCAAAAGGTGTGTCTTTGTCCATTTTTCATTGTAATTGCAATCTTTTCAGTCTATTTTCTCACGCGTTTGTTAATTATATCCAAAACGGTTGTGCAATTTAGATTCGCCTCATCATGCTGAACAACCGGACGTGCGATTCGACCAGGTTTGGAAACTTTTTATTTTCTTGAGTTTTGAGCACCCCAATTCTGGAAGTTGGAATAACTATAAAAAATAAAAAGTTTGCAAACCTGGTCGAATCGCACGTCCGGTTGTTCAGCATGATGAGGCGAATCTAAATTGCACAAACGTTTTGGATATAATTAACAAACGCGTGAGAAAATAGACTTAAAAGATTGCAATTACAATGGAAAATGGACAAAAACACACCTTTTGGACTAGCCAGGTCTGCATGCTTATCGCCCAGCGATGAGATTTTCGTGGTTCGTAGTCGAGGTAGGTAGAAAACTTTTTGTCGAGCGGATTTGCGAATCTCCTCCCCAGCGCTGAGAACCTGAACTCCGAATATTTGAATTTTTGACCGATTTTGGCACCCGAGACCTCTTACAGGCGCCGTGCGGCCAAACCGTAGGTCGGAGCGCGGCGCGCTATGCGGCATTCGAAAGAGGACGTCGAGGCGGTTATAGATAGCCCATATTTGTCTTAATTTGAACTATTTTTTGATTAGAAATGGACGTTTAAAGTTTTGGTACCAAATGGCGCGAAAAGTGGATTTTCAGTTTTGGGCC
>JASAMY010000759.1:0-23929 GCA_030248085.1 Paralinhomoeus sp. GSCO2_6 | reverse complement strand
TGTCGCGAAGCGTCGCGGCAAACCTGCGCACTTTGCGCTAGTTCAAAACTTTTGTTCTCTGATTTTGGTTGCTCGTCGTCAGGCCTTTGCCTTTTCTCCTTTTTCTCTTCTATCAACAGACGAACCGAAAACAACCTCTCCCTTCGCCTCACGCAGGCCGCACGGGAAGGGAGCGCCACGCTACTTGAAAACAATAGGCGTCAGCGGCGGCCGGCCGTCAAAGTAACCATAAAGGCGCGCCGACGAATGGGGGCCGTAGACAAGAGCATTGGGAGGATCTGATCGATTGGTCTATGGGAGAAGGAATGGTCGATGGGGTCGTAAACAATCGTAAGGAACGCCAAATAGCCGAGACTTTAATGTAGGTCAAACTACAGTAAGGCGCGGATAGCGACACAGATGCGTTGCGGTACAAATGGCACACCTCATTTTTTGTAGATAAATTCGCGTTTCGCGACACTCCCGAGCGAAAAGGGGAACAACAACAATAACAACGAAATAAGCGTTTTACTACACGACATTCAACCACTGACGAAGCTTATCTTTAGCTTTAATCGCGGCTAGCCGTCGAGTCGGCCGTGTGTTCACGGCTTGTGTTTGGATAGTGTCGGCGTTGTCTGGGTAGTGTGTGTCTTCCTGTTCTAATGTTGCGTTTGGGTTTGCTTCTCCGCTCTGCACGCCCCCGCACTCCAGGGGAACCAAACGACTCAGGGGACGATGCAACACGCGACCTCCCCCCATGCGCACAGAAGCGGAACGGACGTTTCCCTCCCGGTTGGAATGCAGCTCCTGGATTCTGCCCATGCGCCAACTGCCGCGGGGAGTTTGTTCTTTTACAAGCACCACGTCACCTACACTTGGGGGTTGCACAGCTTGCTTTCGCGGCGCGCGCAAATGCGTTTCAAACCGTTCGCGCAAACTAAGTAAGTACTCTGCGCGCCACACGTCCCAAAGTTGATTGAGGAGAGCCTGTCCCTCCTTCCATTTTCTCAGCAACATGGCCGCTGGCTGCCGTTTCGTTTCTTCGTACTCTCCTTGTTCTTCCATTGTGGCAATGTTGGTCTTCCTTCCACACATCAGGAAATCGGCGGGTGTCAAATAGAAATTGGCTTCGATGTCTTCTGATACGTAGACGAGCGGGCGCGAATTCAAAATGGCTTCGACTTCGGTAACGATTGTCTGCAACTACACCAGCGCCAGACACTGACGCCCCAACACCTTGCGAAGCGCCATTTTTACTGATCCAACCAACCGCTCGTAGAAGCCTCCCGCCCATGGTGCGAATTCCACAATGAATTTCCAAAGGATTTGGTGGTCAGCCGAGTATGACTGTACTGTCGTGTCTGTTGTACTTTCCTTCCAAGCCAAATCGATCGTGCTTTTCGTCAGCTTGAACTGTGGAGCATTGTCAAGGGTGATTTGGCGGGGGACACCACGTCGAGCAACGAATCGTCGGAGAGCGAGTAGAAACTGTTCCGCTGACATGTCGGTGATGAGTTCTAGGTGAATGGCTCTCGTGGTAATGCACGTCAATAGACAAATCCACGCCTTTTGCGTGGTTTCGGAACTGGTGCGCACTTGAAGCGGCCCGAGGTAGTCGAGTCCCACATAGGTGAAAGCGGGAGCGGTCGAAACCTTTTCTTTTGGCCAACTGACCATTGGCGGCATCTTGTAGGTGCCTTCCATTTGCCGTCTGCATATTTGACACTTTGCCAGTGCGCTTTTCACGGTTGTTCTGCCAGCCGGCACCCAGTACTTCCGCCGTAGGTGAGAGAGAGTATGTGTGGGACCCGCGTGCATCAAATCGCGGTGGCAGTCTTCAATCACAAGTCGGGTGAAATAATGACCGCGAGGCAACAGTATTGGAGAACGCGTATCGAAAGGCAAACGCGCATTCTGCAGTCTACCATGGCAACGCAACAAACCATCTGTGTCAACTCGTACACCTAGCTGATGTTTGAGGCTTTCTTGCTTCTTCTCATCGACTGTACTTTGAACGTGGCGTATCCAGCGACACAGGGCAGCTTCCAATTCACTCGCAGTTGGTTCTTTTGATACAATGTCGCGTACTGGCTGACGCGCGGACTGAATAAAACGCAAAGCGAAAGCAGTGACACGAAGTAGGCGTTTCAGAGACGAGAACCTAGTGCAGTCAATTTCAAAAGGGGGCGGTGGCGTCTCGCTTGCCACTGCAGAGACCTCAAAGAGTGGCGCTTTCTTCGTTTCTTCCTCGATTTTCTTCAAGACTGTGGGAGAGAGTATTTCCGTTCTCCAGTCGGGCCACTCAGTCGCAGGCCTCTTTACCCATTCTGGGCCAAACAATAGGCGTCAGCGGCGGCCGGCCGTCAAAGTAACCATAAAGGCGCGCCGACGAATGGGGGCCGTAGACAAGAGCATTGGGAGGATCTGATCGATTGGTCTATGGGAGAAGGAATGGTCGATGGGGTCGTAAACAATCGTAAGGAACGCCAAATAGCCGAGACTTTAATGTAGGTCAAACTACAGTAAGGCGCGGATAGCGACACAGATGCGTTGCGGTACAAATGGCACACCTCATTTTTTGTAGATAAATTCGCGTTTCGCGACAACATCCATCCATTCACTATTCAAGACAAGGGATGCACAAAATCAACCAAGTTTCACACAGATTGCTACACGTTTGGGCTAGCAATTGACGACACCAATTTCAATCCCACTCGTGATCTACCAGTTGCGCTAGAGGCATTACTAAACACTGCGGCGACACACTCATCACCTACAGCACAGATTGGAGTCACTATTGCACATCCAGGAATGAACAAGGAAGCGTTGGTACCCTTCATGGCCAAGGAAAGACTCTCTGTGGAGCGACTGGTCAACCAAATGAACATGCTTATGCAGTCAAATAGGATCGTTGATCTTGATGGCCTTGATGTCAACGTAACCACGATTGACTTGCCTCGACGTGCACAGTAATTCTTGTCAGATCATTCAGTTGTGTGCGCCAACACCCCACATAGAGGCAACAACATCACATACGTATTCACACACACACACACACACACACACACACACGCAGCACAAGGCTGAACACCCACACCCACACACGCACACCACCTCACACACACACACACACACACACACCACGATCACTAGACTTCAACTACAGTTGTTAGGATAGCATAAGGCTGAACACCCACACACGCACACCTCACACGCACGCAAGCACACCACAATCACTATGACTTCAACTACAGTTGTGTTAGCATAAGCCTTGGCTGAGGACGGAGGCGCCCACTGCAGGGCGGGCAGCCTCCGGCCTGCCGCCCTGCACTTTGTCGCCCAACTCACCAAGTGGAGGGGAAGGGGGGCGGCCCTCCACTCCCCCAGCACAGGGGCGGCCCTCCACTCCCCCGGGGCGGGTCCCCAGATTTCCTCCCGGGGCAGCAAGAGCCAACAGTCGCATCACAGCCATTGTCAGAGACAGCAACAGTTCACCAACACGACCCCACCCGCGATCACATCAGAATCACAGCTGTCTCTGATCGTTCAGGGGGTGGTTCTGGATGGCTGGTGCCGATGTGGGGAAGAGAGCTGCCGACTCCGACGAGGCTGCAACGATGGATGGGGCCGATCCACACCAGCACAAACAACAAGGCAAACAACCTGGTGTGGGCCGTCGATGAGTAGGCTCTTGATGGCTGGGGCGCTTTGAAACCTGCAACAGCAATCCAACATCGAGGTCACTAGGGGATCCAGGATAATCTGACATAGGGGGGAGTTCTTTCATTGCAAGTCTATCCTAAGGCCTGGCATCGCCATTTGCATCGTTTGCTCAACACACAATAATGCAATCCAACCACAGCAGCACAGGCGAAACGCTTTTGTGCGCCTTAATCCATGGAATGCCCACTTTGCCCCTGTGCTCGTCCTTCCTCTCAACCTCCCTAGCCTACCTGACTGGAAGGGGCCATCCCCCCACCCCTTCTGGATCTGGTAGTGACAGCAAGACTTGCAAATGCGCCCGCACCGACACACAGACATGCACATACGCACTCACGAATGGTTGCTGATGGCGCCGACGGGGAGGCGATGCAGCTTCGGCACTTAGAGCGGCGTCCAGATAGGGGGAAGCCAACGTCCGATTCTTTCAAGACCTGAGACACAACTGGTTCTGCAAAAGCACCAGCACCAGCACACGAACGCACGCACTCACAGAGATAACTGCCGATGACTGGGGGCGCATCGCAAAAGCGGATCGTCAGCTTGATCGGCGTCCAGACGAGAAGAGCCGACTCGAGCCAACGCCCAAAGGACGAGCGAGCGCCGTCTTTCGATCGCCGCCAACTACAGCACGCGGCAACGGCCTGCCGACCCAACCTCTAAAATTCGCAGCGAGTTGGGCGCAGGCGTCGAGTTACCATAAGCTCCTGTCGATCTCCTTGACGGCGGCGGCGTCGGCCTCGTCCAGGCGGCCGCTCAAGGCCTCGGCACGGCACCGAACAACGAACTCGCGAGAAAACGCTGATGAAGCGCGGTCGGAAGTCGGCTAAACGTTGTTGCCCAACTCCAAGGCAATGGAACATACTGTAGCTTGCGGAAAATTTGTTGCTGGCACTGCTCGCGCCGAGAAAACTGGAGTAGCAGCGGCGCGACGCCCACTGTATGGCTGCGCCATACAGTGCAACGCTTTTGGACCACCAGCGCACTACAGTCAGCACGGGAGAGTTTGGATTCTGAACTACCGTAGTCCCCAATTTTTCCCCGCGAAAGCAGTTATAGAAAAACAGTGAGACGGCTGCTGGCGCAGCGAGACGGCTGCGGGCGCAGCGAGATGGCTGCTGGCGCAGCGCAGCCGCGGCGGTTACTGTTGGGATGGCCGCCGGTGGCGGCCGCCCAACAGCACCCTCCCCCACCTCACCAGGGTAAGGGGAGGCCCCTCGGCTCACCTAAACGAAAGAAATTGGCGGCTACCGTATCCCCGGAAAAAATGAAAAACGAAACATACCAGGTACCGTAATCTGCGCCGCGCCCGCGGGGGGGGGGGGGGGGGGTTACAACTGTTGCCAAGAAATTCGATTTGATTTCGTCCATCCCATGTGGAGCTATGACGGTCTCTTAGCCAACGTTCTTCAGCAACGAAGCAATAAACGATGCAAGCAGCACCTGAGTTGCTGGCTCAGTAGTTCCATTTCCTTTGTGAGTTGGTCGACCCTTTCAAGTAGCTTGTCATCGCTCGCTCGACACATTTGGCCGCCTAGCGCTGTCAACAACACAGCAGTCGCTGTCGGTAGAACTCCGCGCATTACAGTTGATTATATTGCGTTGTCCTAACTACTGAACAACTCACACGCAACCAGAGAACTACAGCTACAATGCCGTTGATGAGCTGTCCGCAGATCGAGTTACACGCACGAATCGCACCACCTTACCGTGCAATAAAAACAGCTATACATCAACAGTACTATACCACACAAAAACTCTGCATGAAACGTATAGGTCGTAATCGTGAGTTAAGGATTAGCTTACAAATACTGAATTTATCGTTTTCAAGCGAGTACTCTCTGTACATACATGTGTCATAGTCAAGTCTGCCTTCGAGTCAACAAGCAACACCGCGGCCAAAGCCGTTATGATTGAACTTGTTTCATTCGTGTTATGCTTTCTACTCGAAGAATAAATCCACCTTTAGCAGAGTGTTGTTCTGGATGTCTGCTTGATCTCGCGCTTTGCATGCAGCGTATGAATGAGCACACATTATAGCAGGAATCGTGATCAGCATCACACGTATATACTGTAATGTAAAAATGTTAAAAAATTGTACAAATCAGTCTCAGCGTAGGGTCTAATGTAAGGTGGGGTCTGTAGATACACCAAACGGGCTAACAAAGCGTTTGCCGTCTTTAAAACACTAGTTTCCGTAGAAAAAAAGGTTGTACCTATGTTCGGTGAGTTGAGAAGCGCTCAGTTACAGTAATAGCATTCGGTATGTATATGAAGAACCATTGCATCTGTCCGTCATAGAAGGTTTTGGGTGGTGCTCATGCATGTACGTACGCACATGTGTACACACACACCACACACACACACACACACACACACACACACACACACACACACACACACACACACACACACACACACACACACACACACACACACACGGTACGCACGACGAAGTGCGGCACATTTGATCGACTCATTAGTAAGTACCGGTACATACAGGGTGGCCCGCCGATCCGTGTCCAACTTTAATCGCTCGCCATTCCTCGGTCCGGCGGTCAATTTTCCCAAAATTTTAGCACGTGGTGCTGCAAACCTTTACTTAGATATGTGCAAAGTTTGAGCAGTTTCCAAAACAAAATAAAAAAGTTATGTACAATTACTGTAACCTATACCGTTTTTACGGTAACGCGCAAAACTAGTTTGTTTTTTAGTGCGCCGTTATGGCTGAAAGTTCGCCTCTCTCTCTTGAGCAAAGAGTTAGTGCCGTTAAAGATTATTACGAGACGAAAAGTGCCCGGGAAACGGTCAGACGTCTGTCGAAACTGTTTCCGGAGTGGAAAACCTGAAACCACAAATCGGTGCTGCAAATCGTCAAGAGATTTGCAGAAACTGGCTCTCTCGCCGAAAGAAAGCGGCAACTTCCGAAGCCTGCGATAGAAAACGCGTTTGCCCACCTCAACGCTTAGTTCTGCTCGAGAATCTGTTGTTCTGTCTCAGAGCGCTGTGAAAAATGCATCGCTGTAGGCGGCGGAAACTTTGAAAACCGGTGGTTAGGCGTATGAGCAAATATAAGGTTATTCGCTGGGCAGATTTTAATAAAACTTTGTACATATCTAAGTAAAGGTTTGCAGCACCACGTGTTAAAATTTTGGGAAAATCGACGGCCGGACCAAGGAATGGCGAGCGATTAAAGTTGGACACGGATCGGCGGGCCACCCTGTATGTAGGTAATCAGGGTGTACGCGTCAGCGTACAACCCTAATATGTGACGACTTCTCAATGCGGATATTTGAATTTGCGATCGCGTTCATTGCCTGAACGGATTTCGGCGCGTTATGGCTCAAAAGAAGCGCATTCATCAGGGGACCGTACGTACCACAGCGCGTTTCGGAATTATTGCGCGTTAAGGGGAAATGTCCAAAAATGTCTCCGATTAGTACCTTTTTTTTTCGTGTTCTCCACACAGTTTTTGGAGCACCACTCGTGAGTGGCGCGGGTAATCGGGATGAAACTCAGCGTGTGTAAGCGACCGATGATCACAAATTCTTCCTCCAAAGGATTTCCGTCTCGGTTGTACCAATGTCGAGAAACTGCCCATTTTATCCAATTATCGATTTTTTCCTTTGACATTTGGGCCAAAATTTTGTGCCCTATAGGCGCTCTAACGGTGCGTCACAGCGCTTCGCTGTAAAGGAGAAAGTTGGTTGTCGTGACCTGACTTGTGTTACTTTCAACAATTGGACCAAGTTGAACGCACCAAAATGCCAGCCCCCACTATACCGATAGCGGGAAATGGCGATATCTCTTTGTGGTTAGGTCGGATGGCCTAAACACCAATAATAAAGTTGACGGCCCTTCGATTTAGAATATTTCATTCCTTGAAGTCAACACGCTCCGACGCACCAAAATATTTTCACTTCCGAGGTAATCGATAAATATCGATATCGGTAGCTCAGATCACTTTGGCTAAAACACAAAAGTTGACCGCCTCCACGCGTAGATCATTTTGATTCTTTACATCACTACACTCCGATGAACCAATAGAGCGCTGCAGAAGTGCACGCACGCACGCACACCATCAAATGGGCTGCTTCACAAAAAAACTCGATGTGGGTAGGTCGGATCACTTTGGCTAAAACAGTTGACCGCCTAGTCATAGCGATCATTTTCATACTTTGCATCACTACGCAACGACGCAGGAATATAGCACAATTGCAAGCGCACGCGCGCACGCACGCACATAATGTACCACCTATGTACAATGTAGCATTAGTACCGTATGCATCTGCACACAGCAATTCACCCCCCCCCCCCCCAAAAAAAACTCTAGGCATCGTGTGGATTCGATTGCGCAATCGTATGCACGTGTACGTCAAGCCATTTGCAAGTAACGCACGGCACAGTCCTATGCCAGAGTGTACACTTTATCAGGGTGTACGCGTCAGCGTACAACCCTAATATGTGACGACTTCTCAATGCGGATATTTGAATTTGCGATCGCCTATAACTGTTCATTGTTCATTGCCTGAACGGATTTCGGCGCGTTATGGCTCAAAAGAAGCGCATTCATCAGGGGACCGTACGTACCACAGCGCGTTTCGGAATTATTGCGCGTTAAGGGAAAATGTCCAAAAATGTCTCCGATTAGTGTCTTTTTTTTCGTGTTTTTTTTTCTGGGGGGGGGGGGGGTTTAAAGCAGTCTGCACTGGCGCACATCAACAGCATCAGTAGTGCTGAATGTGCGAGCAGTGTAGATACAGACAAACTACTGCACATATATTTGTGGAAAAATTACATTGTCCACAGCTCATATATGTGCTATGCAATCTACCTTTTCACGCTACAAACACGAGTAGAATGTATGCATGATGGGCATGGGTTGTAGAGTGGAGGAGCGACTAGTACGCCACATGAATCGTATCCAGGCAATGGATCGACTAAGGCCTTCTTGGGCACACTATGCAGTGCAGCAACAGATGCATCTAATGACCTACCGTATCCTAAATGACCGATCTAACGACCATCTAACGAGTGTTTGAATCGCAGTATGCACATTAATGAATGCGTCTGGTCGTGTACGACCTACACTTGGGCACGCCATGCAGGGATGGATTAAACAGTGCAGATTAAACAGTGGGTACATCTAACGACTTTTAAAAATGACCGATCGACCAGCTAGCAAGTGTTTGAATTGCAGTGTGCGCATTGATGATCTTTATTGCATTAAACCGAGCAGCAACTAACTGCATCTAACGACCTATCCTAAACGATCTATCCAACGACCATCTAAAGCTGGGTTTATACTCCGTTATTTTTTGTTCGTACTGACAGAATTTGCATAAATGACACAAAATGACAGATTGCAATTTATACTTCCGCTTGTTCGGACACCAAAATATTGACGAACATGCCAACAATTGATCGTCGCGGCCCGCGGGTGTCATTTGTGTCAGTTCAAAAAATTGAAAGAACAACGGTGTCAGTTTGTTCGTTTCGCATGTTAAACCATCGACATTTCTCTCTTGACTTTGGAACGAGGAAAGTTGCAGATGGCGAAAGCTGAGGAAAGTGCGTGCTTTACATTTTTCGGTCCTAGCTTTGGGAGAAATGAGTTCTGGAGGATTTTTAGTGCCAAAAAGGGCCTGAAAACGCAGACGCGTGTCGTCAGCGAAGCTTGAAGTCGGCGACGAGGGGAAAGAGGGGCTGACGGAGGCGGGGAAGCTGCAGCCGTCGCCTTGGGGCAAGCGCGACAGTCTCTACAAAGGCAAAGGTCAACGCCTGCGTCGACATCGCCCACGCCGTCTGCGTCCCCCTTGAAAGCGCCGAAGCGGCGGGTAATGCGATCCCGACCATCATTTAAATTTCAATTGGCACCTATTGGTGGGGTGGGTGTCTGCAGAGTAAAGAGTCTCAACCTCCCCCCACATGGGCGCGTATGGGCCCATCCTGTAGCTGAAAGTGATGCCGAAATCCAAAAATCCTGGAGGGAGGGCCCACCCCTACCCTACACACCTCCTTGCCCCCACCACCATACCTGTAACTGGGGGGGGGGGGGCTTTGGGGGGGCCCCACTATTTTCCAACACCCACCCAACTACTGGTGTTTCCCCAAGGTCGCATATCTGAAGGGGGGGGGGGTGCAGTTGGGCAGGGTCGAATAGTGCATGTCGTGCATTTGTTTACAGGACTGTCGGCGATCACCTGCACTACCTGACCAACAACGAGTTGCGCTACGAGGCGGCGCTGGAATTCAACCGCATTCTCGACACGACGCGCCTGCGGCAGCTCAGAGAGGAAGGCGAACGCTGAGTGACACGCGATTCCCAAATGATCATACGCCTTGACCATCTTGTTCACTGTCTCTGGGTGCGCTTCGATTCGCCGGCGGATCCAGGGGGAGGGGAATGGACCCACTCCCCTCCCGAAATCGGAAATCTAGGGGGGGGGGAACTAGGCGGTGGGAGAAGAAACGTGCCTAGCGGACCTACTTTTCCGCATAAAATTGCTTGTAGGCGGTAGAAATTAGCAACATTTTCACCCGCGGGGCCGATTGCCGATTTCACCTGTTAATCGCCGAAAATGGACCGATAAAGTGCCCAAACTACCGCTGAAATAGCCCAGCAACATCCAAAAATTACCCCCTTCTGCAAAATACTTCCGCCCCTCCGAAAAAAAATTATTTCTGGATCCGCCGCCGGCTTTGATTTGCCGACGGAACATGCGCCACTTCGCCGCCAAAACAGCAATTTTCGACCACGCAGCGGGCCCTGAATTACAAAAATATGTTGACAACTGTGGATTCACAAAAAAAAAGAAGAATTATGTTGTACATATAAAGGCAGGCAGGAATTATGTTGTATATGTTGTACATGTTGTACATCTTGCGCGCTCCCGCTGCGCTCCAAATCGGCTCGCGTCGACCGACAGAGAACCGGCAACGTCACCGGGTGTACGCGTCAGCGTACAACCCTAATATGTGACGACTTCTCAATGCGGATATTTGAATTTGCGATCGCCTATAACTGTTCATTGTTCATTGCCTGAACGGATTTCGGCGCGTTATGGCTCAAAAGAAGCGCATTCATCAGGGGACCGTACGTACCACAGCGCGTTTCGGAATTATTGCGCGTTAAGGGAAAATGTCCAAAAATGTCTCCGATTAGTGTCTTTTTTTTTCGTGTTTTTTTTTCTGGGGGGGGGGGGGTTTACAGCAGTCTGCACTGGCGCACATCAACAGCATCAGTAGTGCTGAATGTGCGAGCAGTGTAGATACAGACAAACTACTGCACATATATTTGTGGAAAAATTACATTGTCCACAGCTCATATATGTGCTATGCAATCTACCTTTAAAAAATCTCGACCTCTACGACTTTTAAAAATGACCGATCGACCAGCTAGCAAGTGTTTGAATTGCAGTGTGCGCATTGATGATCTTTATTGCATTAAACCGAGCAGCAACTAACTGCATCTAATGACCTATCCTAAACGATCTATCCAACGACCATCTAAAGCTGGGTTTATACTCCGTTATTTTTTGTTCGTACTGACAGAATTTGCATAAATGACACAAAATGACAGATTGCAATTTATACTTCCGCTTGTTCGGACACCAAAATATTGACGAACATGCCAACAATTGATCGTCGCGGCCCGCGGGTGTCATTTGTGTCAGTTCAAAAAATTGAAAGAACAACGGTGTCAGTTTGTTCGTTTCGCATGTTAAACCATCGACATTTCTCTCTTGACTTTGGAACGAGGAAAGTTGCAGATGGCGAAAGCTGAGGAAAGTGCGTGCTTTACATTTTTCGGTCCTAGCTTTGGGAGAAATGAGTTCTGGAGGATTTTTAGTGCCAAAAAGGGCCTGAAAACGCAGACGCGTGTCGTCAGCGAAGCTTGAAGTCGGCGACGAGGGGAAAGAGGGGCTGACGGAGGCGGGGAAGCTGCAGCCGTCGCCTTGGGGCAAGCGCGACAGTCTCTACAAAGGCAAAGGTCAACGCCTGCGTCGACATCGCCCACGCCGTCTGCGTCCCCCTTGAAAGCGCCGAAGCGGCAGGTAATGCGATCCCGACCATCATTTAAATTTCAATTGGCACCTATTGGTGGGGTGGGTGTCTGCAGAGTAAAGAGTCTCAACCTCCCCCCACATGGGCGCGTATGGGCCCATCCTGTAGCTGAAAGTGATGCCGAAATCCAAAAATCCTGGAGGGAGGGGCCCACCCCTACCCTACACACCTCCTTGCCCCCACCACCATACCTGTAACTGGGGGGGGGGGGGGGCTTTGGGGGGCCCCACTATTTTCCAACACCCCCACCCAACTCCTGTTATTCCCCCCCGGCCGCATATCTGACGGGGGGGGGGGGTGCAGTTGGGCAGGGTCGAATAGTGCATGTCGTGCATTTGTTTACAGGACTGTCGGCGATCACCTGCACTACCTGACCAACAACGAGTTGCGCTACGAGGCGGCGCTGGAATTCAACCGCATTCTCGACACGACGCGCCTGCGGCAGCTCAGAGAGGGAAGGCGAACGCTGAGATGACACGCGATTCCCAAATGATCATACGCCTTGACCATCTTGTTCACTGTCTCTGGGTGCGCTTCGATTCGCCGGCGGATCCAGGGGGAGGGGAATGGGACCCACTCCCCTCCCGAAATCGGAAATCTAGGGGGGGGGGGGGAGACTAGGCGGTGGGAGAAGAAACGTGCCTAGCGGACCGACTTTTCCGCATAAAATTGCTTGTAGGCGGTAGAAATTAGCAACATTTTCACCCGCGGGGCCGATTGCCGATTTCACCTGTTAATCGCCGAAAATGGACCGATAAAGTGCCCAAACTACCGCTGAAATAGCCCAGCAACATCCAAAAATTACCCCCTTCTGCAAAAACTTCCGCCCCTCCGAAAAAAAATTATTTTCTGGATCCGCCGCCGGCTTTGATTTGCCGACGGAACATGCGCCACTTCGCCGCCCAAAAGAGCAATTTTCGACCACGCAGCGGGCCCTGAATTACAAAAATATGTTGACAACTGTGGATTCACAAAAAATAGAAGAATTATGTTGTACATATAAAGGCAGGGTTCCAAATTCAAACCACACCTCGCCACCTATCCAAATTTTTGTGCGATTTATAGGCGGGGGGGCGCCTAAATTTGTCTTGAGATTTCGAGGGGGGGGGGGGAATAGACGTTGGCGGGGCGCGGCGGGGAAGGGAGGGAGAATTTCCGAGGATTTACAGCACGCGACTCTGGGATAATCCCGAGATTAGCCGCCCCCTCAATTCCAAAAAATTCTGACGAAACTGTTGGAGGGGGATGTTTTCCTGCCGCTGCGACCTCCAGGGTTTTGGGGTGGTGGAGCAACCGAAACAAGTAGACCTGAGGGTGATGGCGAGCGAGCCTCTCGTCGGCAGAGATTGGAGCCCTGTGCGTCGTTTTCTTCTGAATCGGTGGGCGAGATATTTCCTAAAATTCGTCGAATTTTTCGCGATCCATCCAGTAGAAATCCCTGTGCACCTCTCTGGGTCCAAAACCCGCATTAGACGGAGCTGGCGGCAGACGACTCTGTCGACAGTGCCGACAGTCGACAGGTGTCGACAGTGTCAACATGGGGCACACATACCACCGACGAGTTGCGCGGCACACTCTTGAGAATCTCCAGGCCCATAATCGCTCTCTTCAGCCGTTGCATTTTGGAAAGAAACCTCACTTTGCCGATTCTCATTTGCCGATTTGCGGACGTCGAAAATATTTGAGTTGGGAAAAAAATTGGTCAGATACGGCAACGAACATCTTTCAATACTAACATCTTAACATCCGAATGGTAACATCCGAAAGTTCTGAAGAGCGATGTCGTTGGTCATTGCACGGTGTTCGGACAGAACGAAGTATAAACCCACCTTAACGATCATAACTAACGTCCAAGCAATTCACTTCTGCCAACCTTTGCGGGGAAGGGAGTGGGCAGGAGGCGCGCCCAGCCCCTTGGATACCCTAGGGTTTCCAGACTGGCATTATGTACGATCTCTAGAAAGCGAACGACAGAGTCTGACGCACACACGCACCAGCACACCACAGCCAGGCAGGCTAGCAAGCGTTCACATCCAGGCAGCAGGCAAACATGCTCGTCGTCGTTGTGCGCACATTTTGGAGCCGTGTGTATATCGAACCGCATCAATGGCATCACTGTTTGTCTTACAACTTTCAGCTGGTGTGCAAGCATTAAATGCCCCCCCCCTAAAAGATGAAGTGCCGTGACATAATATCCGCTCCATGTTATTTCAGATCATGTTCACTGGCTGGCACTGTTCTGGCTTGGTTATTCGCATACATGTAAAGTAACCGAACTTTTGAAGTGGTGGATGGTTGGGTGGGGATGGGATGGTTGGAGACCATTCTGGTGGTGGAGGGGGGGGGGGGTAAGCAGATTTTGAAGAGGGAGTGGGTGCCAGAAGGGAAAAAAAGTGTCTAAATAGGCACTTTTTGGTAAAAAAAAATGAGTCAAAACAGGCTATAAATAGCGTTATTTAGCTGTTTTAGGGTAAAAGATGTAGGTTTTAGTACACGCACGCACGCATGCACCTGCTGCTTTTTTATAGTTTTTGGTACAATGGGTGCTGCTCTGCAGCTATATCTCTGCATGTGAGTGCGTGGGTACAGGGGTGGGTGTGTGTTTACATCCATGTCTTTGCCTTACGAAAAAACACTGTATTAAGGAAAAATTTGCAGTCAGCTGCAAAAAAAAATGGAGAATACGTGACTTACCTAGACTAGAGTTTAACCTGACAAAAAAAAATAGTAAAAGAACAATGCATTGAAGTCCATTTTGAAAAACGATTGTATATGAGTGTTGCACTCAAGTCCATTTTGAAAAACGATTGTATAAGAGCATTGCAGTGGAATCCTCTTAAAAAAGACTGTATGTACAACATACAATGGGTATGAACGATCAATTTACCTGTCACATATTCGGCATTTTTAGCGCGATCCACTTCATGGTTTGTTTGTTTTTGTTTTGTTTGGACAACCCTTACACTGCATGAAGCCATAAACCATTGATGCAATGGTGTAAGACCAAGTTTATTTCAGACTGTGGCCCATTTTGGAAAGACAACTGTTGCTAAGCAGTATGTAACAAAGCAAAGCACTGCCTATATTGCACATACCTACAACTGACAACAAGCTGTGCAACTCCATTCTTCATACGGTATGGTATGGTACAGTAATTTCAACACTTCAAAAATCGTAACGTTGGCATGGTGTTAAAACAACGCCTAAAATTAAGCCTAAGCAAAGGCCTAAGCTGAAGCATGCACAAGGCCTAAATTGTCACAAAAACAAAAAACTACTGTACTTCACATTTTGGCTACCATATTGTTGTTGTTGTTTGTTTATGTTGTTGTTGTTGGGTCGCTTTACAAGACTTTGCGCGTACAGTAAGTGTGATGCTATAAACAAAACACAACCCATATCAGTGCCTCTGTATGTGCGTCCTGTGTGTGTGTGTGTGAGTGCGTGCGTGCGTGCTTGCGTGCGTGCGTAAGTGCGTGCGTCTGCTATGTAAATTGTGTATCATATGTGTCTATGTCGAATGACATCCTGTGGTGAGCGCTAAAAATGCCGAATATGTGACAGGTAAATTGATGGTTCATACCCATTGTACTATGTTGTACAGTCTTTTTTAAGGGGATTCCACTGCAATGCTCTTATACAATCGTTTTTCAAAATGGACTTGAGTGCAACACTCATATACAATCGTTTTTCAAAATGGACTTCAATGCATTGTTCTTTTACTATTTTTTTTGTCAGGTTAAACTCTAGTCTAGGTAAGTCACATATTCTCCATTTTTTTTGCAGCTGACTGCAAATTTTTCCTTAATCAATTGGCAAACACAATTCACAAAGAACACAATAGTGAGTTTAGTGACGCGATCCTGAAGTCGTTTAGCTCGCCCGCAGGAAAACCGAATCAAGAGAGAGATGCAGGGCCAGAAAGTCGCGACGGTGCTGACGGCGGGCACCCTCTTCTCCAAGACCAAGGCGGGCTTCTTCAACGCCGTCTAGGCACAAGCAAACCAGAGGAATACTGTAGGACAAGGATTCTTTCTAGGACCAGCCACTGTAGATGTAGGTATAGCTTAGACTAGGACTACCGTAGTCTCCACAGTGACTACATGCGATTCGCTTTGTCGTCGCTGATTCGCAGTCTCGCTCTCTCAATGTTTCAGTGTTTCCATTCACACGCAAGCAAGCACCGTCACCAATAGAGGGGTATAAAAAGGCGTACACACAGTGCATACAAGGGACGATGCATAGCAACATCGTCTCACGGCGTCCTGTAGCCCCCCCCCCCCGGCCCCCGACGCAGGTGGGCAGTTGTAAGCAATGTAACTCGCATTTCGTACAAATGACGATGTTGACAAGCTGACCTTTTAGCCAATTCAGCTAAATGTAGGGTACGCTCTTGGACTGCATAGGTATGAAACTTGTTAACTGACTGCGCGTTTTACAAGCAAACCAAAGTGTATTCTTCCTTTTTACAACAGTATGTATATCCGTGCGTCAGTTGCCCTCCATTGTCTTTTTTTGCAGTACTTTAAAAAAGCTTCCTGCCTTTGGGCTGAGTAATGTTGGCATTACTTTATTTTTATGAAACATTAATCTTAATCCACTTTCTAGCACTTTACACTTGGGTTGTAGAGCGACTCCGAGTGAACCGCAACATTCTTCCTCAAGGTTCTACACTGCGGGTTCCAGTTGGTTATTCTGAATCAGCTGATCGTAGAGTTTGTCCTGCGTCTCCGCGAAGTCTTCATCTTGCGCGCTCCCGCTGCGCTCCAACTCGGCTCGCGTCGACCGACAGAGAACCGGCAACGTCACCGGGTGTACGCGTCAGCGTACAACCCTAATATGTGACGACTTCTCAATGCGGATATTTGAATTTGCGATCGCGTTCATTGCCTGAACGGATTTCGGCGCGTTATGGCTCAAAAGAAGCGCATTCATCAGGGGACCGTACGTACCACAGCGCGTTTCGGAATTATTGCGCGTTAAGGGGAAATGTCCAAAAATGTCTCCGATTAGTACCTTTTTTTTCGTGTTCTCCACACAGTTTTTGGAGCACCACTCGTGAGTGGCGCGGGTAATCGGGATGAAACTCAGCGTGTGTAAGCGACCGATGATCACAAATTCTTCCTCCAAAGGATTTCCGTCTCGGTTGTACCAATGTCGAGAAACTGCCCATTTTATCCAATTATCGATTTTTTCCTTTGACATTTGGGCCAAAATTTTGTGCCCTATAGGCGCTCTAACGGTGCGTCACAGCGCTTCGCTGTAAAGGAGAAAGTTGGTTGTCGTGACCTGACTTGTGTTACTTTCAACAATTGGACCAAGTTGAACGCACCAAAATGCCAGCCCCCACTATACCGATAGCGGGAAATGGCGATATCTCTTTGTGGTTAGGTCGGATGGCCTAAACACCAATAATAAAGTTGACGGCCCTTCGATTTAGAATATTTCATTCCTTGAAGTCAACACGCTCCGACGCACCAAAATATTTTCACTTCCGAGGTAATCGATAAATATCGATATCGGTAGCTCAGATCACTTTGGCTAAAACACAAAAGTTGACCGCCTCCACGCGTAGATCATTTTGATTCTTTACATCACTACACTCCGATGAACCAATAGAGCGCTGCAGAAGTGCACGCACGCACGCACACCATCAAATGGGCTGCTTCACAAAAAAACTCGATGTGGGTAGGTCGGATCACTTTGGCTAAAACAGTTGACCGCCTAGTCATAGCGATCATTTTCATACTTTGCATCACTACGCAACGACGCAGGAATATAGCACAATTGCAAGCGCACGCGCGCACGCACGCACATAATGTACCACCTATGTACAATGTAGCATTAGTACCGTATGCATCTGCACACAGCAATTCACCCCCCCCCCCCCCCCCAAAAAAAAAACTCTAGGCATCGTGAGGATTCGAGTGAGACATCGTCTGCACGCGTACGTCACGCCCTTGTCAAGTAACGCACGGCACAGTCCTATCCCAGAGTGTACCCTTTCTCAGGGTGTACGCGTCACCGTACAACCCTAATATGTGACGCCTTCTCAATGCGGATATTTGAATTTGCGATCGCCTATAACTGTTCATTGTTCATTGCCTGAACGGATTTCGGCGCGTTATGGCTCAAAAGAAGCGCATTCATCAGGGGATCGTACGTACCACAGCGCGTTTCGGAATTATTGCGCGTTAAGGGAAAATGTCCAAAAATGTCTCCGATTAGTGTCTTTTTTTTCGTGTTTTTTTTTCTGGGGGGGGGGGGGGGTTTACAGCAGTCTGCACTGGCGCACATCAACAGCATCAGTAGTGCTGAATGTGCGAGCAGTGTAGATACAGACAAACTACTGCACATATATTTGTGGAAAAATTACATTGTCCACAGCTCATATGTGCTATGCAATCTACCTTTTCACGCTACAAACACGAGTAGAATGTATGCATGATGGGCATGGGTTGTAGAGTGGAGGAGCGACTAGTACGCCACATGAATCGTATCCAGGCAATGGATCGACTAAGGCCTTCTTGGGCACACTATGCAGTGCAGCAACAGATGCATCTAATGACCTACCGTATCCTAAATGACCGATCTAACGACCATCTAACGAGTGTTTGAATCGCAGTATGCACATTAATGAATGCGTCTGGTCGTGTACGACCTACACTTGGGCACGCCATGCAGGGATGGATTAAACAGTGCAGATTAAACAGTGGGTACATCTAACGACTTTTAAAAATGACCGATCGACCAGCTAGCAAGTGTTTGAATTGCAGTGTGCGCATTGATGATCTTTATTGCATTAAACCGAGCAGCAACTAACTGCATCTAACGACCTACCCCAAGCCCCCCCCCCCCCCTGCGCCCCCCCCCCAAGGAGGCCCGGGGTAGAGGGTAGGTTGAAAAAATAAACGCCCACTCCTCCAATGAACGCACAGGGGCGTGCTTTAAACACAGTTTATTTGGTATTGTCACGCGATATTCTACGTTTGGGTACTGTGTATTGCCTGTACGCACTGACGCTGATTGTTTAGCCACTGCAGAAGGTGATTTGCACCAATAACCGTACAATTTGCATGTTTAACTAACGATTATTGGGTCTGCACAGCTGTTGCCGCCTTTGTGTTGAGTTTATGAACGCCCCCCCCCGAGGCCCCCCCCCCAAGGAGCCCCGGGGGGGGGGGGGGGGTGGAAAAACGGCCGGGGGTTCTTGGGGGTTTTCGGTTCCTAAACGATCTATCCAACGACCATCTATGATCCCCAAACAGGGGGGGGGGGTAAATAACTAACGTCCATGCAATTCACCGTTCTGCCAACCTTTGCGGGGAAGGGGAGTGGGCTAGGAGGCGCGCCCAGCCCCTTGGATACCCTAGGGTTTCCAGACTGGCATTATGTACGATCACTAGAAAGCGAACGACAGAGTCTGACGCACACACGCACCACCACACCACAGCCAGGCAGGCTGGCACGCGTTCACATCCAGGCAGCAGGCAAACAAGCTCGTCGTCGTTGTGCGCACATTTTGGAGCCATGTGTATATCGAACCGCATCAATGGCATCACTGTTTGTCTTACAACTTTCAGCAGGTGTGCAAGCATTAAATGTTACCCACCCAAAAGATGAAGTGCCGTGACATAATATCCGCTCCATGTTATTTCAGATCATGTTCACTGGCTGGCACTATTCTGGCTTGGTTGTTGGCATACATGTAAAGTAACCGAACTTTTGAACTGGAGGATGGTTGGGTGGGGATGGGATGGTTGGAGACCATTCTGGTGGTGGAGGGGGGGGGGGGTAAGCAGATTGTGACTAGGGAGGGGGGGCCAGAAGGGAAAAAAAGTGTCTAAATAGGCACTTTTTGGTAAAAAAAAAATGAGTCAAAACAGGCTATAAATAGCGTTATTTAGCTGTTTTAGGGTAAAAGATTTAGGTTTTAGTACACGCACGCACGCATGCACCTGCTGCTTTTTTATAGTTTTTGGTACAATGGGTGCTGGTCTGCAGCTATATCTCTGCATGTGGGTGCGTGGGTACATGGGTGGGTGTGTGTTTACATCCATGTCTTTGCCTTACGAAAAAACACTGTATGAAAAAAAAATTTGCAGTCAGCTGCAAAAAAATGGAGAATATGTGACTTACCTAGACTAGAGTTCAACCTGACAAAAAAAATAGTAAAAGAACAATGCATTGAAGTCCATTTTGAAAAACGATTGTATATGAGTGTTGCACTCAAGTCCATTTTGAAAAACGATTGTATAAGAGCATTGCAGTGGAATCCCCTTAAAAAAGACTGTACAACATACAATGGGTGTGAACGATCAATTTACCTGTCACATATTCGGCATTTTTAGCGCGATCCACTTCATGGTTTGTTTGTTTTTGTTTTGTTTGGACAACCCGTACACTGCATGAAGCCATAAACCATTGATGCAATGGTGTAAGACCAAGTTCATTTCAGACTGTGGCCCATTTTGGCAAGACAACTGTTGCTAAGCAGTATGTAACAAAGCAAAGCACTGCCTATATTGCACATACCTACAACTGACAACAAGCTGTGCAACTCCATTCTTCATACGGTGGTATGGTACAGTAATTTCAACACTTCAAAAATCGTAACGTTGGCATGGTGTTAAAACAACGCCTAAAATTAAGCCTAAGCAAAGGCCTAAGCTGGAGCATGCACAAGGCCTAAATTGTCACAAAAACAAAAAACTACTGTACTTCGCATTTTGGCTACCATATTGTTGTTGTTGTTTGTTTATGTTGTTGTTGTTGGGTTGCTTTACAAGACTTTGTGCGTACAGTAAGTGTGATGCTATAAACAAAACACAACCCGTATCAGTGCCTCTGTATGTGCGTGCCTGTGTGTGTGTGTGTGAGTGCGTGCGTGCTTGCGTGCGTGCGTGAGCGCGTGCGTCTGCTATGTAAATTGTGTATCATATATGTCTATGTCGAATGACATCCTGTGGTGAGCGCTAAAAATGCCGAATATGTGACAGGTAAATTGATCGTTCATACCCATTGTATGTTGTACAGTCTTTTTTAAGGGGATTAAACTGCAATGCTCTTATACAATCGTTTTTCAAAATGGACTTGAGTGCAACACTCATATACAATCGTTTTTCAAAATGGACTTCAATGCATTGTTCTTTTACTATTTTTTTTTGTCAGGTTGAACTCTAGTCTAGGTAAGTCACATATTCTCCATTTTTTTGCAGCTGACTGCAAATTTTTTCTTCATCAATTGGCAAACACAATTCACAAAGAACACAATAGTGAGTTTAGTGACGCGATCCTGAAGTCGTTTAGCTCGCCCGCAGGAAAACCGAATAGAGAGAGATGCAGGCCAGAAAGTCGCGACGGTGTAGACGGCGGGCACCCTCTTCTCCAAGACCAAGGCGGGCTTCTTCAACGCCGTCTCAGGCACAAGCAAACCAGAGGAATACTGTAGGACAAGGATTCTTTCTAGGACCAGCCACTGTAGATGTAGGTATAGCTTAGAGTTTCGGACTACCGTCGTCTCCACAGTGACTACATGCGATTCGCTTTGTCGTCGCTGATTCGCAGTCTCGCTCTCTCAATGTTTCAGTGTTTCCCATTCACACGCAAGCAAGCACCGTCACCAATAGAGGGGTATAAAAAGGCGTCCACACAGTGCGGGTGGGGGGGACGATGCATAGCAACGTAGTAACAGGCGTCCTGTAGCCCCCCCCCCCCGGCCCCCGACGCAGGTGGGCAGTTGTAAGCAATGTAACTCGCATTTCGTACAAATGACGATGTTGACAAGCTGACCTTTTAGCCAATTCAGCTAAATGTAGGGTACGCTCTTGGACTGAGTAGGTCTGAAACTTGTTAACTGACTGCGCGTTTTACAAGCAAACCAAAGTGTATTTATTCCTTTTTACAACAGTATGTATATCCCGTACGTCAGTTGCCCTCCATTGTCTTTTTTAGCAGTACTTTAAAAAAGCTCCGTGCCTCCGGGCTGAGTAATGTTGGCATTTCTTTATTTTTATGAAACATTAATCTTAATCCACTTTCTAGCACTTTACACTTCGGTTTTAAAGCAGACTCCGAGTGAACCGCAACATTCTTTCCTCAAGGGTTTACGCACTGCGGGTTCCAGTTGGTTATTCTGAATCAGCTGATCGCAGAGTTTGTCCTGCGTCTCCGCGAAGTCTTCATCTTGCGCGCTCCCGCTGCGCTCCAACTCGGCTCGCGTCGACCGACAGAGAACCGGCAACGTCACCGGGTGTACGCGTCAGCGTACAACCCTGGTATGTGACGACTTCTCAATGCGGATATTTGAATTTGCGATCGCGTTCATTGCCTGAACGGATTTCGGCGCGTTATGGCTCAAAAGAAGCACATTCATCAGGGGGGGGTACGTACCACAGCGCGTTTCGGAATTATTGCGCGTTAAGGGGAAATGTCCAAAAATGCTTCCGATTAGTACCTTTTTTTTCGTGTTCTCCACACAGTTTTTGGAGCACCACTCGTGCCGGGCGCGGGTAATCGGGATGAAACTCAGCGTGTGTAAGCGACCGATGATCACAAATTCTTCCTCCAAAGGATTTCCGTCTCGGTTGTACCAATGTCGAGAAACTGCCCATTTTTTATCCAATTATCGATTTTTTCCTTGACATTTGGGCCAAAATTTTGTGCCCTATAGGCGCTCTAACGGTGCGTCACAGCGCTTCGCTGTAAAGGAGAAAGTTGGTTGTCGTGACCTGACTTGCTGTTTAGGCAACAATTGGACCAAGTTGAACGCACCAAAATGCCAGCCCCCACTATACCGATAGCGGGAAATGGCGATATCTCTTTTGTGGTTAGGTCGGATGGCCTAAACACCAATAATAAAGTTGACGGCCCTTCGATTTAGAATATTTCATTCCTTGAAGTCAACACGCTCCGACGCACCAAAATATTTTCACTTCCGAGGTAATCGATAAATATCGATATCGGTAGCTCAGATCACTTTGGCTAAAACACAAAAGTTGACCGCCTCCACGCGTAGATCATTTTGATTCTTTTCATCACTACACTCCGATGAACCAATAGAGCGCTGCAGAAGTGCACGCACGCACGCACACCATCAAATCGGCTACATTCACAAAAAAACTCGATGTGGGTAGGTCGGATCACTTTGGCTAAAACAGTTGACCGCCTAGTCATAGCGATCATTTTTCATCTGTTACATCACTATGCAACGACGCAGGAATATAGCACAATTGCAGACGCACGCGCGCACGCACGCACATAATGTACCACCTATGTACAATGTAGCATTAGCCTACCGTATGAGTCTGCACACAGCAATTCGCCGCCCAAAAAAAATTCTTTAGGCATCGTGTGGATTCGATTGCGCCATCGTATGCACGTGTACGTCAAGCCATTTGCAAGTAACGCACGGCACAGTCCTATGCCAGAGTGTACACTTTATCAGGGTGTACGCGTCAGCGTACCGAACCCTAATATGTGACGACTTCTCAATGCGGATATTTGAATTTGCGATCGCCTATAACTGTTCATTGTTCATTTGCCTGAACGGATTTGAGCACGTTATGGCTCAAAAGAAGACACATTCATCAGGGGACCGTACGTACCACAGCGCGTTTCGGAATTATTGCGCGTTAAGGGAAAATGTCCAAAAATGTCTCCGATTAGTGTCTTTTTTTTTCGTGTTTTTTTTTAAAGGGGGGGGGGGGGTTAGCACTGAGCAGTATACACTGGCGCACATCAACAGCATCAGTAGTGCTGAATGTGCGAGCAGTGTAGATACAGACGAGGACTACTGCACGTATATTTGTGGAAAAATTACATTGTCCACAGCTCATATATGTGCTATGCAGATCTACCTTTTCACGCTACAAACACCGAGTAGAATGTATGCATGATGGGCATGGGTTGTAGAGTGGAGGAGCGACTAGTACGCCACATGAATCGTATCAGGCAATCGATAGACTAAGGCCTTCTTGGGCACACTATGCAGTGCAGCAACAGATGCATCTAATGACCTACCGTATCCTAAATGACCAGATCTAACGACCATCTAACGAGTGTTTGAATCGCAGTATGCCACATTAATGAATGCGTCTGGTCGTGTACAACCTACACTTGGGCACGCCATGCCAGGATGGATTAAACAGTGCAGATTAAA
>JASAMY010002727.1:20000-23943 GCA_030248085.1 Paralinhomoeus sp. GSCO2_6 | reverse complement strand
CAGAAACTCAGCAACGCGTATATGTACATACATATAGGGACACGTCCGCACATACACGCTCGCACGACAGCGGAGAGGGCGAGGACAGTAGAGAAGAGCATGGGCCGGGCCTGGGCCTGATTTTCCAGGGCGGGCCGGGCCTGCCTCGTTTTTGGGCGAAAATTCAATAGAAATTTGCAAGGCCTGGGCCGGATTTTTGCCCAGTTCGGCCGCGGCCGGGTTTTCCAGGCCCACGCTCATCTCCTTAGAGGACAGACAGGCGGCCTTTGCAGATCGTGTTCGTGTGCGAGAACAAGAACGCCGTGCACCAGGGCGCGTGCGGCCTCGATCTCGTCCGACTCTACACGTCCGATCCCGACTCGCCCGACCGCAACGCCATTGTGCCCGTCTGCAGATAGCGCTTCTCGATCGCTCGCTCGTTCGCGCGCAATTCGGTCCGCTGTTCGGCCGCCGTCGCTGCGGCCTCTGGATACAAATGATGTCGACCGCACGGTGCTGTGGTGGGCGCACGCGACCGTCGAAGACGACTCTGCTCTGCAGAGAGCGGCGCGGACCACGGCCTAGTAGCTCTGGTTGCGCGGTCGGACGGTCGTGGAGGTGGACGTCAAGGAGGAGCTCAAGGAGCCGAGAGTGCCGTCCTGGACGGGCGGCGACGCGCACACTCCGGACGAGGTCAGCGTCTTGGCGTCGGCCGCCAGCTCCGCTCGCCAGCCGGTCGCGGGTCGGCGACGGCGCGACGACGTTCGCTGCTGCTGTTGCTGCGAGCTGCTGCAAGAAGAAAGAGTTGCGGTGGCGCGGCCGGGGCGGGCGTCGACAACGCGCTTGCCTGCCCTGACTGCGCCTGGAGCAGTTGTCCGTGAGCTCGACCTGCTTTGGTCGCCTTGCGACCGCTTTGAAGCTTCGGGTCGGAGAAGCAGGCGCCGCAGAGGACGTAGAGGACGGACGCGAGGATGCGCGAGAAGCCCCGCCGGAAGTTCTGGGGACAGAAGGCGTAGAGGAAGGGATTGAGACAGGAGTTGGCGTAGGCCAGCGTCTGCGCGAACACCTGCACGTAGAAGGTCGCCTCGCCCACGTAATACTGCCGCGGGTAGACGTACGCTGAAACGGAGCACGCGTGGGCTGCTGTGCAAATGTGCAATTCGTCCGCTGTCGACAATCTAACAGTCATTCGGGCCCTGAAAGTGGGGAGCTGGGTAAGTGTAGGGGTGGGGTTGGTGGCGGGGGGAATCGAGGCTTCATCATAGGGGGTCTTGGGGTTAGGAGGGGTCGATGTGTGTGGAGCTAATGTTGGCGCTTTCCCGTGGATTACCCCAGTAGTGTGCACACAACGCACAAGGCTGCGCACAGTCTCGCACAGTCACGAACGACGAGCACATCCATACACACTCTCACGTATATTCAACAAACAAACACGCATAAAATCCCATTCTTTTTAAAGGTGGCAATTTGGGATTGGGGCCTCCTTGGAGCCTGTACGCGATATTTAGTCTTCGGTCCATCCTCTCGTGGTCAGTGTCACCTCCATAGAAGAAGAGGAAGTTGAGCGGCAGCCAGCAGAGGGCGAAGACGACGACGACGCCCAGCACCATTTTCGTCACCTTCTTCTTGGCGCTGTAGTCGCGTCGGACGCGTTTGGCCTTGCCCTTGCCGCTGCAGGGCCTCACGGTGAGCGTGACCGTGCTACGCGGCGCGCCCGGCCGCGCGCTCGTCCAGAGCTTGTGCAGCATGAAGAAGTAGAACACGAGGATGACGCCCAGGGGCAAGAAGAAGCCGAGCGCGTTGAACGTCCAGAAGTGGACGGCCACCTGGAATTCATTCGGATGTATATATACGTATACATGTAGGTAATTGTGGGCAATGTTGCGCAGGGCCCCTTTTCGGGCTCCTCGTGGACCATGAGATCGATCACCCGAGTATACTCAGCGGGAGTGGACGAAATTGGCGCTCCTCGCTTTGTACGATCGACCGGTACCGCAGCGGCTTTGACGCTCGGCGCATGCTTTGTGCCCGAAATAGGCCAATGTCCAAGAAATGTAACAGGGTACCCCGTTCTGCAAAATCGAGTATTTGCTCGAAATTGGACTTGCCCCGAAATGAATCCATCCTGCCTACGCCAGCGGCGTCGTCCGCGCCCGAGCGCGTGCACGCCAGCAGCTGTTCGTCATAACGCGCGTAGAGACAGAGTGGGCAAAGCTTCCCGCCTCCCCCGCATCGCGCGCCTGAGTTCTTGGAATGCGGCTGGCGCTCACTTTGGCCCACAGTTCGGGGCTCCTCCTGAGTAGCGGCTCGAACTGGCAGGTGGCCCTGAGCTCGCCCGTAGAAGAAGGTGTAGTAGTGGACGCGGTAGCTGAGGGGCACGGGCAGGCAGGCGAGCAGGATCAGCGCCCAGACGACGGCCATGGCCGAGGCGGCGTTCTTGGCCGAGCGCCAGCTCAGCGACCGGGACGGGGTGCACGACCGCCAGGTAGCGATCGAACGCCAGCAACACCAGCGTCCACACGGAGGCGGCCGCGCCGTAGAACTGCAAAGAAACGAAATGGAAAAAACGGCACAATCTGAGGTGTTTCGCTTTAGCTGTCGGAAGAATATACCACCTAGTACAAGGTGGCCCACATAAGTATAACGATTTACCTAACTGCATTTTACTTCATCTAACTGCAACCAAATTTAACGCACGTAACTGCCGCGATATGCAACCGCAATAGTTGAGGTTTATACATAGGTAAGTTACATAGTTACACTGTACATACCTACATAGAATTTTGCTGCTCAATATCTGCCGCGACTTTGGCAATCCAAATAACTGGTTGCGAGTCTCGACGTTTCAATCTCTCCATAGCCGCACGCAGCCACAATAGATCCACACCCAAACACAACGCTCCGGAAAGTTGTCGAGCGGGACGAGAGCGTCTTTGGTCGACCGGACAACTTTCAGTCGGACAGGAACGATATTAAGTGAAGAAGCTGCTGTAAAACTGGTGTTTGTAGTCTGCACAATGGTACTGAAGGATGTGCATTGGCACATTTGACCATTCGCGCTCCACCCTTCGTAACTTTCGATTTAACGTTCCATTTTGTCTAATTTTCTTAGCAACAAAATTTGATACGGGTGTCTAACTTGTATACAAATTTCAACAACTTTGGTTGCGTATCACGGCAGTTATGAGCGAATGAAATCGTTACACTTGCCTACGTGGGCCACCCTGTATATATTGTTGTACCTAGTTTGAGAAAAGGAAACTCCCAAAACGGAGTACGCAAGAGCACGATCTGAGATGTTGCATGGGGTTTACGTTCTCTCTCTCTCAGCGACTTCTGCTGACCGATCATTGGCTGGAAAAAAGGCAGAAGAAGCCAAAAATGGCGAAGAACCTGTAAGTAGTAGAGAGCGCCGCACCACCACTCGGGAAAGGGCCAGTCAGAGCGCAGGTAGTCGACCGCCGTGAAGGGCACGCAGATGGTCAAGAAGAGCAGGTCCGATAGCGCCAGTCCTGCGCAGAGACGCACGTCCGTCTCCTCGACGGGCGACGACGCGCGCGCGCTGGAAAGCGCAGCACGCACCGACGATGAGCGTGTTGGTGCTGTTGCGCATCTGGCGGTTGGCGCCGACGACGCCGACGACGAGTAGGTTGCCGACGAGGCCGACGAGGATGACGACGAGGAAGACGCAGAGGACGACGAGCGCGAGCCGGCCCTCGAACGCCTCCACCTGCGCGTGCCAGACGGCGTCCTGGAGCCGGCAGGCGGCCAGGCTCGCGTTCCACTGCACCGCGCTCAGATTGAGCGGACGCAGCCGCGTCTCGCACGGCAGCCAGTCCATCTGAAGGCTCATGATTTTGTAAGGGTCCACAGCATCGACTGGACCTCTTGAGAGAGAGCGTGCGCAGGCTGCGCACGTACGGTGGCGACGCCGATGCGGCCGAGCCCACACCGAGGAGTAGAC
>JASAMY010002727.1:0-15000 GCA_030248085.1 Paralinhomoeus sp. GSCO2_6 | reverse complement strand
ACCGCGCAGAGAGCAAGCTCACCCTGCCAACGAACGACTGCCAAAGGACGAGCAACTGCTAGTCACCGACAGCAGCGACAACTGGTTGGGCGATGACGACATCGTCCTGAGTGCTGCTACAGAAAAATCAAGCTGGATCGTGGACAGCGGCGCAAGCTCGCACATGACAGCTAACAAAGCTCTCATCAAAGACTATGTCGACTTCGACCATCCTAGACAAGTCAGAGTAGGCGACGGACGGCAGCTGCAGGCTCTTGGAAAAGGCAGCGTCTCACTACGGTTGGCCGGATCAACAGCGACCCCGGTGAATGTCAAGCTGATTGACGTCATCTACGTTCCGTCGCTGGCGTGCAGTCTTCTGTCGGTATGAGCTGTAGGTAGTCGACAAGGGCTGCAAGGTAAAATTTGTGGAAGATGGATGCACGGTTGTGAACAGTGCCGGCAATATCGTGGGAACTGCAGAGCGCGTGAATCGTTTGTACATGTTGAAGTTGTACAAGGAGAAGGAAGAGATGGCAGCCACATCCTCTGAAGAACTGCCACTGTATCTTCTTCATCAGCGTCTGGGGCATGCAAATTCTCATAAGATAAAGAAGATGGCAGCCAAAATGGACTCGTCAAAGGAAAAGTCGCTGGCGAGTTACCGTTCTGCAGAGGATGCGCGCAGGCAACAACGGTGAGGAAGCCCTTCCTTCCGTCGGATGGGCCAAGGACGACGGCTCGTCTTTAGCTTGTCCATTCGGACATCTGCGGGCCTATGTCAACTGCAAGTCCTGGCGGGAAGCGCTATGTATACTTCTGCAGCTTCATCGACGACTACAGTAGACTCGCCAAGATCTACTATACCTGCGCGCAAAGGACGAGGTCTTCGACGCTTTCCTCGACTACAAGGCACTCGTGGAAAGGACGACGGGTAGTCACCTGAAGATTCTTCAAACCGACGGTGGGGGCGAGTACACGGCTCATCGTTTCACCGACTACTGCAGGAAGCAGGGAATAGCGCTGGAACAGTCCGCAACGTACTGTCCCCAGCAGAACGGCGTCGCTGAACGTCTGAACCGGACACTGGTGGAGAGCGCACGGGCAATGCTGCTTCAGGCGTCGGAGTCGAGAGGATTGTGGGCCGGAGGCGGTGGCGACCGCCGCGTACGTCCACAACAGACTACCAACGGTGACGACAAGAGAGTCACCATACAAGCGTTGGACTGGAACGTCGCCAGATTTGTCCCACCTCAGAGTTTGGGGAAGTTGCGGATATGCCCAGCTTCCTTTAGCAAAAAGGAAGAAATTTGGCCCAAAGGTAGAACGGGTGAAACTGATTGGATACCCGTTGGGTATCAAAGCCTACAAAGTGTTGAGCGTCGACACTGGAAGAGTGTCTGTGCGCCGAGACGTCCTGTTCAACGAAGGGGTTTTCCAACAGGGCGACGACTACGGTTTAGGAGGCGACCCCATCATGCAGAGTACCACGGAGGATTCGACGACGAGCGGCATGCAGGCCTGGCACCCAACCCTCGGCGCCAATGCGGACTGCGAGGACGAGAGACTTCTGCCTCGACTCGACGAAACTCAAGACGAGGAGGAGGCGCCGGCAGCTTCACCACCAAGAATGGTAGAAGATCAGCAGACTCAAGAGCCAAGGCGCAGCGGAAGAATGAGAAAAGCACCAGTCCGCTTTGGCTATGACGAATTTGTCGACTGTGCTTTTGACAGCACTGACTTTGTCGAGTACGCGATGGCCAGCTATGAGCTAGAACCGGCGACTCTCAAGGAGGCACTGTCCAGCAACGACGCGCAAAAGTGAAAGGCTGCAGCTGATGAAGAAATAAAGGCGCTATCTGAGAACAAGACATGGGAGTTGTGTGAATTGCCAGCTGGACGCAGCGCGATTGGCTGTCGGTGGATCTTCAGATTGAAGAGAACGGCCTCTCGAGGAGGAGGTGTACATGGTGCAGCCTCCTGGCTTCGAAGACAAAACTGGCCGCGTTTGTCGCCTGAGAAAAAGTCTCTATTGGTTGAAGCAGTCGCCTCGCCGGTGCACGACAAAAGCCCCCCCGTCAGAAGCCCCCACGACAAAAGCCCCCACGTCAAAAGCCCCCCCCCCGTCAGAAGCCCCCCCCCCGTCAAAAGCTCCCGCGTCAAAAGCCCCCCATCAGCTGATCGGCTGATCTCATCTCAGTAAGAGACGCAGACGCCGACGCTAATGCCAAACCTATTGTTTTTCACCGTAACCTACAATGTATATGCTGTGTCGCAGCCACGCCGATTTGACGTGGTGGTGTACGCCTTGCTGCCGAACAAGGCGCAGGCGACGTACACGCGCATGTTCCGCACAACCGTCGAGCTGTGCCCTGCGACCGTGATTTGCGCCTTCCACTGCGACTTTGAGCTCGCGACGCTCAACCCCGTGGCAGAGATTTCGCCACACGTACGCGTCGCCGACTGTTACTTTCGCTTCGGCCTGACCTACGGCAGTGCGTTGTCGACGGCGACATTTCAGCAATGTGCGCGTCGAACCAGTCGGTGTGGCGCTTCCTTCCGATGACGACACTCGCTTCCAGAAGAAAGCGATGGAGTGGGATGACGTCTGGCTGCACGTGCCTCTCCACGACTGGAACTGCTCCTTCCTCATCTACTTCTGCGCCTTTGCGAAACTTAGCCCTTTCGCTGTATTTGAGGGGGCTTTTGACGCGGGGGCTTTTGACGGGGGGGCTTTTGACGCGGGGGCTTTTGACGTGGGGGCTTTTGTCGTGGGGGCTTTTGACGGGGGGGCTTCGCCGCGCTGCTGGAATACGGCATTGCATGACTACTTGCTTTCAATTGGCTTCAAGCAGGCAAACGCCGATGCGTGTGTCTACATAAAAGGAGAAGTACAACTGGCTGTGTACGTGGATGACATAGTCCTACTGGCACCGAATGACAATGAGATATTGAAAATTAAGGAGAAGCTAACACAGAAGTTCAAGATGAAGGACTTTGGTCGTCTCCATCACCTTCTCGGGATCAGAGTGAACTACGACAGAGATGGCATACGTCTGAGTCAGGATCACTTCATTAAGACCATGCTCAAGAAATATGGAATGGACAATTGCCAGCCTGTGGACACGCCGGCTGACTCGAATGTCACGCTCGTGGGCAAGGACGGCTACAGCGAGCCAGCAGATCGGCAGCAGTATCAATCACTCGTGGGGTGCCTCTTGTATGCGGCCGTTGCATCAAGACCCGACATCGCACAGGCGGTTGGAGTCGTTTGCCGCTTTACTCCAGCCGAGCCAACACAAGCGCATCTGACGGCTGCCAAGCGGATACTGCGCTACCTCAAAGGAACCTCGGACATGGCGCTCCTCTACCGCTTCAACGACACCGAGGAGCTGTTCGGCTATGCAGACGCTGACTGGGCCAGCGATCGCGACACGAGACGCAGTACCACTGGTCACTTCTTCGTTTACAGTGGAGCCGCGATCAGCTGGTTGAGTCACAGACAGCCAGTGGTCGCCCTGTGTTCGACCGAAGCTGAATATGTGTCGCTGTCGTCCGCAGCACAACAGGCGACCTGGCTGCGACAACTTTTGGCAGAACTGAATCTGCCTTCAAAGAAGCCTATCAAGATTCTTGAAGACAATCAAGGAGCTATGTGCTTGGCTAAGAATCCAGTGTCACACAAGAAGACCAAGCACATCGAAATTCGGCATCATTTCATCAGGGACAAAGTTGCAGACGGCACCATCAGCTTGGGCTATGTTCCGACTACCGAGATGGGCGCGGACCTGCTGACCAAGCCCATACCAAGGACGGCGTTTCAGCGGCTACGCGACAAGCTCGGGCTCATCGTCTAGAAGTGTCGCTCTGGCCGCTGAGGAGACGTGTTAGAAGAAGCAGACAACAGTGAACATAGATACGTGATATAGTACTTTAGGCGTTCTGCTTCTTTGCTCTTACTGTTATTACGGAGTCATATTGCGGAGTCTAATTACTGGCTGCCGTATTTAACCATCATAATTAGCCCCCACCACTGGCGGATCCAGAAAAAAATTTCGGAGGGGGGAAGAATTTTGCAGAAGGGAGGACCCTGTTGAACTTTTTGGATGTTCGGCCAATTTGGCAGTGGTTTGGACACCTAATCGGTCCATTTTCGACGGTTAACGAATATAAACGGCGCCGCAGGCGAAAATTTTGCTGTTTTCGACCACCTAGCAAGCAATTTTATGCTGAAAACTAGGCCCACTAGGCATGTTTCTTCCCCCAGCGCCTACTCCTTTCCCCCTTTTCCCCCTAGATTTCCGATTTCGGGAGGGGGAATTCCCCCTTTCCCCCACCCCTGGATCCGCCAGTGGCCCCCACAACAACCTATTACCTATATAAAACACTATTATAGTTTGGGTTGGGTCAGGGATCAGAATGGAGTGAGAATGGCAAGTTTACGTTACAAGTTTACAAGTTACAAGTTACCATGGGGTTACAAGTTTACGTTTGCTCAGTGACGTACGCCCGGAAGGATGCCACTAAAGTTTGATTCACAATTACCGATCTTTCCGTCGTTCTCGGTTCCGGTTTCCGGTTTTGGTCTCGGTCTCGGTCTTGGTTCCGGTTTTGGTCTCGGTGTTCTAGACCCATCCCAAACTGACAACGCGTTGCCTCCGGTATTTCAACGAGCCTAAGATGTCTAGCCCTACTGCGTGCTGTGCAGATGTGCAGTTTCAACTTTCAGTTGATATTGCTCTCTGTCGCACTATATAGATCTTAGATCTTAACATAGATTGTAGGCAGCAGCAACCAAGGGACCTCGTCAACACACGTGTTTGCTGAAACAAGAACCAAGTAGAACTACTTCACCTCCTCTCCCTCTCTCCGGCCTAATTAGGGGTCGTTCTAGCTTCTGTTCTACCGAATGTGCCATTTCTAATCAGCGTTCATTTGCACCTGTAGTAGAGGTGGGCACCGGCCGCGATTTCGCGGCCGGTGGCCGGCCGGGAGGTGTACGTAGCGGCCAGAGCCAGCCGGCGGCCGGAGAAATCTCTCTGCGGCCGGCCGGTGGCCGGCCGCGGCCACGACTGTCTCTATTCGGCCGGCCGGCGCCTGGCTGGGGTCGACAAGAAAACATCCTATTTTTATATAGAAGCGTTTTCGGATAGGCCTGCGCTAGAGCCGCACCTGCGCCCAAGCACACACAAGTTCGCACGCAGGGCAGCGCGCGTTTGGTCGAGCGTGCCCTTGTCAAGCAGCGCACCCAGCAGGACTCAGTTGTATAGATTGGGCATGGTCAGTGTAGGAATGGCCACGCCGCCGCCCCAGTAGTCTATTGCTCAACTGCAGAGGCAAGTAGATTGCACGGCCATTACACTACACAGAGTATTGCACCGCATTCTGGCCATCCATTCCGACTGGGCAACATGCTGGCCAGCCGGCCGCCGGCAGGCAGTTTTAGAAGGCGGCCGGAGCCAGCCGGCGGCCGGACGATTTCTCACACGGCCAGCCGCGGCCGGCCGCGGCCGGCCGGCCACCGGCTGGCCGGAAGTCCGGCCGCCGGTGCCCACCTCTAACCTGTAGTGCCGCTCGAACAGACGCCGGGGTGGGGCGTGGAAGTCGTGGACGTGTCGTGTACTTTTTTTCTCGACTTTAAATGTGGCACATTTGGCAGAACAATAGCCGTTCTATAACATACCGTAAATCCTCCAATAGAACCCCGTCCAACAGTGCACGCCCTGTGTAGTGTGTAGTTGCCTCCTGGATACGACGTCTGTGCTGCAAGATGGATGTGGCGGGCAATGCCACTTGCCATCCTCCTGTACACCATGAGAACGGCACACTCGATATGAGCCTCTTCAAGTCGCATCTCTTCGTGCAGTCCTTTCCTCTCTTGGCTCTCTGTCTCCTGGGCATCGCTGGCAACGTCGTCACGATCCTCGCTATTCGGTCGGCCACCGTGTCGTCATCGTCGTTGGCGTGCGCGTGCGGCGTGCCACACTGCAGGCGGTACACAGACGGAGCAAAAGTCTGCATCACAAGTGCAACTTCCTCCTCGCCATACTCGCGCTCGCCGACGCGGCGGTCTGCGTCACGCAGCTGCTGAACGCCGCCAAGTTCATGACGTCACGACTGCTCTTCCACATTCCGCGGCGTCTCTGCTTGCTCGTGAACTGGCCAGGTTGGACGTCCAGCCGCCTACGCCATCAGCCTACCGTAACTATATGTTGGTCATCATGCGCACTGGTCATCAGTAACGAACGAGCCCAATCTTCTAGGCCTCAACATCATCATGCGTAATTTGCGGCCTACATGGACATAGGAGGCGTGCGAGTGTGGTGTAGTGGTTAGCATACACGAAACACGACCGGTATACTTGAGACCTGGGTTCAAATCCCAGCACTGTATTCGCCTTTTTTTCACAAATCTTCAACTCAATCATTAAGGAAAATTTTGCAGGTGGCTGCAAAAAAAGGAGAATATGTGACGCTCCTTTATTAGGCACAGTTTGAAAAAAACGCGGTATTAAAAGTTGCCACTTCATCAGATGATCAACTTCAGTTGGACAAACCGTGTATAATCGAACCAAGCGCAGCAACACGTCACATATTCGGCGTTTGTTGTGCTCGCTTGGATCACTGGAAAGGCAGTCCAGGCTGCTTAAGGGCCGAGGCCTTTCATTCCTTGGACTCAGAGACGAGAGCGGGCCTTGTCCTTTACTGGACGTCTACAGATGGCAGTTCCGTCCATAGGCACAGGCTAACAGAAGCGGAACAAAGATGAACGAGAATCAAAGGTTGAATGTAGGGTATACTTGGTACTCAAGATTGTGAAATGATGGTGCATATCACTTACTGTAAGGGCAAGCCACATCTTAAAAATTTAAGACGGGCAGGGTAGCGAAATTATTTATGCAGAATCTTTGGCTGTGTGCCCTGTCCACCCATACAATGCCTAATGAATGATGCGCATCGTCAGAGAGATGAAAGAGTTTGTGAGGGTGGTTTGGTAGTGGTAGTGTTGTGGTTGTGTGCGATGGCTCGCACAACAAACGCCGAATATGTGACGTGTTGCTGCGCTTGGTTCGATTATACACGGTTTGTCCAAACTGAAGTTGATCATCTGATGAAGTGGCAACTTTTAATACCGCGTTTTTTCAAACTGGGCCTAATAAAGGAGCGTCACATATTCTCCTTTTTTTGCAGCCACCTGCAAAATTTTCCTTAATACAGTGCTTTTTCGTAAAAGAAAGATTAATCAAAAACTCACGCACGCACACACATACAAACCCACAGCAGCAGACCAGAACGGACGCATGCTCAGTACTGCACCATAAAGCTTATGAAAAGCGTGTACCACTGTACACATTGTGCGTGCGTGTGTGTGTGTGCGTGCGTGCGTGCGTGCGTGCGTGCGTGCGTGCGTGCGTGCGCGCGCGCGCGAGCGCGTGCGTGCGGGTGTGCAGATGTGTCATTTTCGTGTATCAGGGGCTGTAGCGAGCATCCGTCCATAAATACATACTAGCCGCTTCAACTCAGGACTCCTGCTTGCAAAGTGCTCCAAAGTGGTTCAACATCAATTTATCTCGTGAAATAAAATAATGTTGAGAATACTCACTTGTACAATGATGAATGACTGCAATGATAAAACTGCAAACTTGTAACACCCACTCTGTTTTAAATAAATTTCATATCAACACACCCACGACATAAGTTGGAGACATGCACTGAGACTCATTCGCAGAAGTTTTTTTATTTTCATATTACAGTCTCTGTGGTGATGCTATGTGGCGGGGGGAGGGAGCATCGGCTTTTTATGTCCAAAAACGTTTTGCTCTCACAACCCAACACGAACAATCTGAAACACGCACAAAACGCGCCCACAAAGAAGACCATGAACCGATGCAAGGGGGGAGGGGGGGGGTGGGGGGAATGGGAGAGCCCGAAAATAGTTTATCGCCCAGAGGCCCCAAAGGTCGAGTAGCTCAACGACCAATTGGGGGGTTGGTGGCGAGAATAGGCAGAGATTTTTGCTATATCTGAGAAACCTTTCATCTCTTTTGTCGCTTAGCATTAAAAAAGTGCTCAGAAATGATTTAGTATCAATATTTTCATGTCCTCAGTAGTGACTCATCATCAATACAATGTGTCATAAAATCATGCTGTGAATGCTCAGTTGAACAGCAACAATGACGAATCTGTAAAGTGCTGCAGCAAAAGCCAAAGAAAGTCAACCATTGCAACCACTCCACTTCTGCAATACAGGAAAACATTTCACGTTTTTTGTTGTAACGCTTTATTCTTGCATCATTACATCTCCAGTCATTACATTCGATAGTAAACATTGGGCACTATACCATCTTGAGCAGACACACCATGAATCTTATATTTTGTGGCAGCGGGCTAATTGTTTTAATCAGCCCTTTAGAGCCAGCTAATAATAATTGGCTTTTTTGAAATCTGCATGGTTGCTCACATATGTTCATGCACCTTGATCTGCAGACGCAAGGCCTCTGGACCTGGTCTAAGCTAGGATCGCTGTCCGACGCTTCCGATTCCATTCTGGCGCGCCGTGGGCAGGCGGTTTTCGGCGGGCTTGGGCTTGTGTCTTCCTTACGTTGGCTTTTTTTTTGGCAAAACACAATTGTTGCGTCCACGTCCGCTGCGTCCGAAACCTATGTGAAGCCTAAGCCTAAGCCTAAGCCTAGGCAAAGCATAAGCCTAAGCCAAAGCAAAGCATAAGCATAAGCCTAAGCAAAGTCTGGACTAAGCCTAAGCAAAGCCTAAAATTAAGAAAGTTTTTATCGGACGCAGCGGACGCGGACGCATCAATTGTTTTCAGCCGTTTTCTTTTGGGGGAAATCCAAGTTCATTGGCCCATTGGACCGGCGAAACGCACCACAATATTTTATTACGTTTAATGCGTCGACGCTCAGTGCTCAACGCCAAAAAAAACTAAAACAACGCACCACTAAAACGCTAACACCAAAGCATGATCACACACCATGACACCATCCTTATGCTTTAGGCCTAGGCTTATTCATAGGCTTCGGCTTATGCTTAAGAATACACGCGCGTGCGTGCGTGCGTGTGCGTGCGTGCGTGCGTGCGCGCGTGCGTGCGAGCGTTCGTGCTTGCGCGCGTGCGTGCGTGCGTGCGTGCGTGCGTGCGTGAGTGCGTGCATGCGTGCGTGCGTGCGTGCGTGCGTGTGCGCGCGCGTGCGTGTCTGTGTCAATGTGTGTGCGTTTGTACGTGCGTGCGTGCGTGAGTGCGTGCGTGTGTGTGTGTGCGTGTGTGCGTGCGTGCGTGCGTGCGTGTGTGGCTGCGGGCGTGCGCGTGCGTGCATGCGCGTGTGTGCGCATGTCCATGACCATGTGCGTGCGTGCGTGCGCGTGCGTGCGTGCGTGCGCGCGCGCGCGTGCGTGCGTGCGTGCGTGCGTGCGTGCGTGCGTGCGTGCGTGCGTGCGTACATGCGTGCGTGTGTGTGCGCGCGTGCGTGTGTGTGTGTTTGTGTGTGTGTGTGTGCGTGGGTGCGTTTGTGCGTGGTTGCGTGCGTACGTGCGTGCGTGTGTGTGTGCGCGCGTGCGTGTCTGTGTCAATGTGTGTGTGTGTGTGTGAGTGCGTGCGTGCATGCGTGTGGGGCTGCGGGCGTGCGTGTGGGTGGTTGCGCGTGCGTGCGCGTGTCCATGACCTTGTGCGTGTGCGCGTGCGTGCGTGCGTGCGTGCGTGCGTGCGTGCGTGCGTGCGTGCGTGCGTGCGTGCCGCGTGCGTGCGTGTGCACGCGCGTGCATGTCTGTGTCAATGTGTGTGTGTGCGTGCGTGCGTGCGTTTGTGCGTGCGTGCGTGCGTGCGTACATGCGTGCGTGTGTCTGCGCGCGTGCGTGTCTGTGTCAATGGGTGTGTGTGTGAGTGAGTACGTGCGTGTGTGAGTGCGTGCGTGCGTACGTGCGTGCGTGTGTGTGTGCGTGTGGGCGTGCGTGCGTGCGTGTGTGGCTGCGGGCGTGCGTGCGAGCGTGCGTGCGTGGGCGCGCGCGTGCGTGTCTGTGTCAATGTGTGTGTGTGTGCGTGCGTGCGTGCGTGCGTGCGTGCGTTTGTGCGTGCGTGCGTGCGTACGTGCGTGCGTGTGTGTGTGCGTGCGTGTGGGCGTGCGTGCGTGCGTGCGTGCGTGTGGTGTGTGGCGGCGGGCGTGCGCGTGCGTGCGTGCATGTGCGTGCGTGCGCGTGTCCATGTCCATGTGCGTGTGCGCGCGTGCGTGCGTGCGTGCGTGCGTGCGTGCGTGCGTGCGTGCGTGCGTGCGTGCGTGCGCGCGCGCGGGGGTGCGTGCGTGCGTGCGTGCGTGCGTGCGTACATGCGTGCCAATGCGAGCGTGCGTGTGTGCATGTGCGCGCGCGCGCGCGTGCGTGCATGTGTGTGTAATACACGTTTTTATAGCGTTAACACCTGCAAAACAAAGTAAAACATAATAAAAAGTTCGAAGTTGTTAAAGCATAAACACGTGCAAAAGAAAAAAGTTATAAACAAAAAAGTTACAAGTATTTTTCTGGCAGAGGTTTGATCACAGGACCTCCAGAAAAGTAACATACATCATACCCACTACACCATTGATCTGTATGGAACTGTTTTCTAAACACTTCTGATAAGCTCGCACAAATGTGCGGTTTTATCATATAATTTATTTATATTTGCATAGCGCATGGATTACGATAGCTTCAGTAGTGCCACTCTTATTTTGATGTGCCAAGCAAGCTTCATACAAAATTTCAGCTCAATCCATCCAGCACAACTCTCTGGGCTGCGTTGCAGACACACAGACAAACATTGTGCTTTAGTAATCAGGGTGTACGCGTCAGCGTACAACCCTAATACAACTAGCAATGTCACCAAAAATAAAAATTTAATTAATTAAATAATTCAAAATAATATTTTAAGTGCATTAAAAAACAAAAATTGTTGAAAAAAATAATTCTGTTATGCAGAATTTTTTATTAAAAATTAAATAAATAATTATTTGGAATTTTTTAAAAGTTAAAAATTAAATAAATAATTCTCTGCAATGTTTTTTTAACAATTTTTTAATTACACGCTTAAAAAATTGATTTTTGAACAGACTTTTCAAGTAGTTCATGGCAAGTTTGTCTTTTCCCATCGATTAGTGGTGTTCATTTTGTCTACCTTTACAACCATATCATCATTGGCATTTTGTTGCTATCAAATTTATTGTCTTTCCTTTCAGTCCTGTCACACTCAGTGGAGGGTGTGTTCATTTGTAATCATTTCAGTAGGTTTTAGAATGGACTCATCCATTGCAAACATTGGAATGGAAGGAAGTGGTGTTCTTAGCACATGACATATGACACTGTACATGTAATCTGTGTGCTGGACAGTAAGTGTGAGTGAGTGTGTGAGAGTGTGCGCAACATTGTAGCCACAAAAACTCTCTATCACAAATCCTCACACTCAGCCTCGTCTTACAGCTCAATTGACACATTGGTAAATTCAAGTTCGCTCGGCAGTTTAATTCAAGGGTCTACTTCATTGAGACGTGACATGCATAGTGCATTGCCATGCGCGCACCGCATCAGATACTTCTCTTCTCTTCAATGTGTAGGAGTCCACTTCATATGAAGATTTGCTTGCTCTTGAAGAAGGTGTACTGGGGTCATCCACCTTACAGTAGATGACCTCACAGGAGCCCCAAGGTGACGGGCATGGATTTGTTGCACTCTTGCATGCATGCATGCTACCACAGAAGTATGTACATGCAGCCTAAATGCACACTTTAAAAATATCCAGTTAAAAAATTAGTTAATTAAATAAATTAAATAATTCTTGAGAATTCTTTAACTTTTAAAAATTAAATAAAAAATCATTTTCGAATATTTTAATAATTAAAAATTAAATAAAAAATTATTTGGAATTTTTTAATAGTTAAAAATTAAAAAAATAATTCATCAGCAATTTTTGGTGACATCGCTAAATACAACCCTAATATGTCTCAAATTCGATCAAACGCAATTTGCATATTCAATGTGCTGTATCTCGCGATTACGGTATCGCACTGGTTAGTAATATAGATTTTCCCCAGCTCAAAAAATTGCCAAAATTCTGGTAAAAGAACCTAGAAAAGAGACAAAAAATGTGGAATGGACTGGAGACACTGCAGTAAAGCAACGCTGATGGGTTTCCAAAGGGGACACGTGCAAAAGCACAGGCAGGCGTTACTGGGATTCGAACCAGCGACCTCTTGATTTAGGGAACATGGTAAAAAGAAGAATGTGCCCAGCAAACCATAGCTCACGATCTACAGCATGTAGCAAGAGTCCCTCCGGGGATTTCACTTTTTGATGTGGAGCATAGATGCCTGCGAGGTTTCATTTCAATTGATGCAGGCGCGAGTGGGAAACGAACTATAAAGCTTGTCAGGACCCACTTTTCATAACATCTCCAAAAACTTCTCGGTAATGCACAAGCGTATGGAAGCGTGTTATGACTATCGATTCCCCCTTTGAATGCGCTTCTTTTAAGCTATCACGCGCCAGAATTCGTCCAGGAAATCAAAAATAATGCACGATCATAGTTCCGAATTTTGCCCAAAATGGGGGTGCGCCAAGAGGGTCGAGGTGCGAAACATGGAAATCGGAGCGCTACCATTGTCGAAAGTGACCTATTCCAGGTCCAGACGAGTAACTTTCATCATTACAGCACAGCCCTGCGACAAACGGTTGAAGCGCCTATAGCTAACAAAATTTCCTCAAAATTACCGAAATTTGAGTTGGCAATATCTCAAAGTGTGGTGAGAATTTTAAAGGTCATGCAAGCGCCGTGGACTCACCTTCAGAAATAGTTCACGAAACTCAAAAAACATTTGGGGGGTTTACTCGGCTTTTTTTCGAGTTTTATTTACTCTTGTCAGATTTTGGCCCAAAAAACGGCTTTGTCCAAGAAAAATGAACAAAATCGGCCATAAATCGAGATCCGTAGCACCTAAAGAAATTTCCCTTGGAGGCACAAATTGCAATCATATACCGCCCGCTCACGCCAAGTTTGGTGCGAATCGCCCGTAGCGTTCCAGAGCGGTGGCCCAAAAAGTGTGTGCAGAACAGGAAAAAAAAACACCACTTCTTCGGAACATTTTCGGTCATTTAGTCTCGATGCGCTGGACTACCGAAACGCGGGATGGCTTATTCGATTCCGGTTTAGGAGGCGGTTCTTTTGAGCTATCGTTCGCCAAAATCGGTTCAGGCAATCAAGAGTTATAAGCGACTGAAAATTCTACAAACCGCATTGAGGAAGTGCTCACATATTAGGGTTGTACGCTGACGCGTACACCCTGATTAGAATGCGCGTTGCAACCGTACAGTGAGCGTTGAACTAAGATGGGGAAATGTCACGTGTAAATACCTACTAACCATACACACGAGGTTGAGAAGAAAAAGAAACTGAGTTATGAGTCTGATACAGAGAATATTAGTCACTCTAGTTACACTGTTCATATCTATGTACATATATGTGTAACATTGCACGTAGAGCTTGTTTCTACGCGCTTGCCAACTACTTGCACTGTAGAAAGCAACGATGGGGCAAGTTTTCAGGCGGGTTAGAAGCAATCAAATTTGGGACGCACACTTATAGAGTGTCCTTGTCGAGAACTCTAGCGCCAGCCGTGCGTCTGCAATATGGCAAGATTGCATAGCAAATGCAGTCATGGTACACATGAGAATTGAGCAAACGGAAACCGGTTTCGGAGCAGAGCAGAGTCTCTGTATTTAGGTGTTGTCGCCGTGACCGCCTCCTCCTTCCTCATACTGCTCGTGGGCATCGACCGCTACCTGGCCGTCTCGCGGGGCGTCAAGTATAAGAAGCTGAAGCCGCGCAAATACGTCGCCTGCCACTGCGCTGGACTGGCGCTCTACGTTCTCGCGGTCACAGGCGCGGCCGGCTACACCACCTGGCAGAGAAACGACCGTATGCCTATGCGGCTGCGTCCACGTTGGAGTTGGAAAAATTGCAACAAAAAAACATCTACATTTTGCAATGTTTTTTTTTCCTAACGTTTATTGCTTGGTTGGAAGTGGTGTCCACGGACTGCGGACTTTAGAACTGTTCTAAATCATATTTTATGAATAAATTTAAGTGATAAGAAGAGAGTACGGACATACCGTAAACCCTACAATTAGCCCCACCCCCGGGGGACTAATTATAAGGTGGGGCTTATAAACTGGAAGTGTCAATGTGTGGGAAGCTTTGTTGGCGAAAAGGCGCGTGGAGTCGATTTTTAAGGGGAAAAGGGATTTTTAAGCGCACACACGTTGGTACACTCTAACGCACTCTCACCCAGTCTCACATGCACATACCGGGTGGGCAAAAAAAAACCGCCCCCCCCCCCCTACCGATTTAGAGATTGGCTGGACCGATTCTGATGAAAATTGGAATACAACATACTGGACCTAATAGAAGCAGGTTTGCCAAGTTTCGGCTCATTTCATAAACAATGTTGTATTTCTTTGGTCTTGGCCCGCCTTTCCCTTAGATGTAGCCAATGAAGATATGGTACGAATATTTTTCGAAAATTTGAAAATAAAGCGGTTGAAAAATTGTGGGCGCATGTTTTGAAAATACCTAGGTCGAAAGAAGAAAAATCACAATCAAAACTTTGCTACATGTGATTATCGTTTGTTTGCACCATTGATGACAGTTTTGGACAATTCAATACAAGCATAAGGAAGTCACAACATCTGTGAAATTGTGGATGAAATGAGCCGAAACTTTGCAAACCTGCTTCTATTAGGTCCAGTATGTTGTATTCCAATTTTCATCAGAATCGGTCCAGCCAATCTCTAAATCGATTCGGGGGCGGTTTTTTTTGGCCCACCCTGTACATGCACATACGCGACCATAGATACACCCAGACATGGAAAATTTTGCCTTTCAGACGCTGGTGCATTTAGGGATCGCATGTGTGGTTCTTGGGGGGGGGGGCTTATGAGCTCAAAGTGGTCTAGGGAGGGTGCATAATTATAGGGGCGGGGCTAATTAT
>JASAMY010000815.1:0-23965 GCA_030248085.1 Paralinhomoeus sp. GSCO2_6 | reverse complement strand
GGCCCAGAAGAAAGTGATCCATTATGGCTGAGACTGGTGATTCTCACAGCGGGTCTAACCATTCTCATTGGCATATTTGCAATAGCTTACCCGCGCGCTGAAATCGTGTATCTGTCCCAGGTTGCCATAGTGTACATTGTGGTGCTGTTTGCTCTGGTGAACATTACTCTGCAGACTGGCGACAATCGCTACTGGTATTCAGCGCTCTCTGCCGCTGTTGCGTATCTGCTTCCAAGTCCAAATTTGAAGCAAAATGTCTGACTTTTACATCACTCTACCCAGCAACACTCAAGATGGACGCGGCAACATTTCAAACTTTTATGTAAACTTACCTGAAACGATAGACCTGGAGGGGCACTGGTCAGTTGCACTCACCGAAATTATGTACCCCTACACAACACACAATATTTACAATGGCGGTTTGAAAGTTTCTGTGAATGAAGGTTTTGAACTGGTAGACTACCGCAGCCCTCAAGGCAAGCAGATGTTGGCAGAAATTGCTGGTAGAAATTCGGTTGCCGACAACGTGGTGACTCTCAAGTCAATGTTTGTCATTCAGAAAAACAATATTGATTTCATTGGACATATTGCAAACAACCACTACACAACATTGAAAGAAATTGAAATTGTGGTGCTGGCAGCCTTCAGGCGCATATGGATTGATCGAAGGAAACGTCTAAAGGATCAGTGTTCAGAAGAAGACAGGCGCCGAATCCCCTTCCTTCAACAGGCACTCGACTTCTTTGAATCAATGGCCAGAGCATTCAACTTTTCCCTCAATGCTCAGATCAATAGGTTTGCGGTGAAGATTCAAGCTCCAATCAGGGATATACAGTTTACGGAGCAACTAAGCTATCTTCTGGGTTTCAAACGCTACAACTTCCCATTGGGCACGCACGTCAGTAATCACCCTCCTGACATTTGTGGCGGCATAAACTGTATCTACGTTTATCTCCCCATCATACATCCCCAATTGGTAGGTGACGCGCGGGTGTGTCTATTGAAAATCGTACCTCTGAAAGGAAGATACGGTGAGCAGACTCTAGCTGAATTTTCCAATCTGGAGTACATACCAGTCTCTGTTCGTCAGTTCTCTAGTGTTCAGGTTACTATAAATATGGCAGACGGGCGACCTGTGCCATTCGCGTTCGGTAATGTGATTCTGAAATTGCACTTTCGACGCCGTTCGGTGCTTTGAAGAAATGCGAACTGTATTTGTTGCACCCACACCTGCACAGTTGGGTGGCTCAGCTTTTCCCGTGTACAGAGGGCTACCATACCAGCGCGGAGAGGGTCTGGGTTCGGTATTTAAGAGTGTGCTGCGATTTCTTTTGCCAATCGGAAAGACAGTGGGCAAGGAGGCGCTTAAAGCTGGCCTGGGAGTTGCATCGGACGCTCTGCAAGGCGAGGATTTGAAGATGGCTGCAAAACGTCGTGGCGCCAAGGCTCTCGAGAACGCCGCCAAGAAGGTGCAGAGTGGCAAAGGCTTGGGCAAACCCAGCAAGACCAAGGGGGCCGGAAAACCTATAAAAGCGCCGGCTCTGCAAGCGAAAGCGGGTCACTAAGAAAGCTAAGCCTCTAGGACTTTACTATGGCCGTGCATCTGCTTGATAAGCGCACCCAGCTGTGCTCCAAATCAGAAGTTGATGTTTTCTCCGTGCCACTGACGCAAGTTGTCGTTGAGAGTAACAATTGGACTTGTGTGTACCCAAAGAATGCAATATCTACACAGAACAATGCGGGACCCTACCTGTTTGAGATACCCCGCGATCCTGAGATGCTGGACCTGACCATGAGCTACCTGTACGTCTCGTTCAATGTTACTAAGCAGGATGGCTCTCCTATTGACAACGCCCAGACAGTGGCTATCGTCAATAATATCGGGGGCTCTCTGTTTCGCCAGATCAAGTTGACGTTCAATTCACGCCTAGTGTACGATTCCTCGGCTGGCTACATGTACAGATCGTACCTGGAGAATGTGCTCAACCACTCTACCCTTGTCAAGAACACTCAGCTCACCGCTGCCGCCTTCTTTGAGGATACGCTTGGGGCCTTTGACACGCCTGCGAATAATGACGGATTCAAGAAACGCGCAAAAATCATTTCTGAAAGCAGGAATGTCGAGATTATGACGGCATTGAATGCTGATTGCTTTTCTCATGACCGTCTGCTGCTCTCAAACATGAATGTGCGTCTAGAGGCGCTAAAGCAAGCCGACTCACTGTGTCTGCAGACTTCTGATGCGGTCACAAACTACAAGTTGAACATAAACTCCGTCGTATGGTATGTGCGAAAATACGAAATTTTGGGCTCGATGCAGCTGGCACTGGAGGCTAAGCTAGCAAAGCAGGCAGCCAGCTACCCCATTCGACGAACGACAGTACAGTTTGAACATGTTGAGGCTGGCCGCAAGCAGGTTCACTCGCTTCCAATCTGCACAGGCCAGCTGCCCCGCCGAATTGTTTTGGGTTTCATTTCGCAAGCATCCTACGTGGGCAACTGGAAGTCTAACCCATTCAATTTTCAACACTTTGACCTCAAGAAAATCCAGCTTTCTGCGGCTGGCGTTCCCTACCCAAGAACCCCACTTGAGTTGGACTTTGAAAAGAAGCACTACGTTCGAGCCTACCTGCAAATGGTGAGTGGTCTCAACATCCCGATCGATGGCAACGGAAATGGAATCTCCTATGACGCCTTCGGCAAAGGCTTTGCTCTCTATGTTTTTGACTTGACCCAAGATGGATCCGACACGGGTTTCCAGCTTGTGAAAGAAGGCAGCGTCACCTTGGACCTGGAGTTTAAGAACACGGTACCTGCTGGTGGTATAAAACTCGTTGCTTACTTGGAGCACCAGTCAGTGATGTACATTGATAAGAACCGTGATTGCTACTTTGATTTTTCGATGTAATGAATACAAGCCAGTTGTTGTGCGCGATGCGCTCTGATTACTACTTGTCAAACCGTTGTTTGGGCGTTTTCCCATCGGACAGAGTGCCACCGTTGAAGCCAGACACCTGCATAATACTAAATGAGGACACACACGACAAACCAGGCACTCACTGGCTAGCACTACACAGGACTAGAGCCTCCCACGACTGGTTTGACAGCTTCGGTCGCGCCCCTTTTGCGCCTTTCAGTCGCATAGTCACAACCTACAACAAGCGTCTGGTTCAAGACAGTCTCTCGGATGCTTGCGGAGCTCACAGCCTGTTCTATCTCTACCATAGGGTTAGAAACGTACCAGCACGGGATGTGTTTCAGATCTATACAACCAATACGCAAGTTAATGATGAACTTGTTGTTGATTTTGTGAATCAACATTTTGATTTGCATGAATCTATCGAGTGCGATTGCAAGCAGGGCTGCATCAAGCATGGCCTTTCCCATTGACTTGTTTGGCGCCGTCGCGGACTCGATGATACCTGGCGACGAAGACTCCCAACTCCCCACGCAGCCCCAGCCAATCGTCCCGCCAGCCCCCAAGCAGCCTGCGATGCGCCCTCCTGCTGAGCCGAAGAAGTCGGCTAGCGAGCCAAAGAAACGCGCCGAGCCAACTGGGGCGGGACCGGCAGATCGGCAGAAGAAGAAGCGACCTCAGGTGCCAATCAAGATTCAAGCAAAGCAGAGCAAGCCCGAGATGAAGGCTCTAAAAAAGGAGGAGCAGCAGGACGACAAGTTCCTCGAATGGAACATGTGCCTCAGCGACAGTGATGATGATGATGATGATGATGATGAGAGCGGCGTAAACATTACCATAAACATTTGCAAATTCTAGTGTGCGTTGTGACTTGTTGACTTGAGGGGCGTTGACTAATCGTTGTTCACTAAACGCACCAGCATAGCACCGTCTCTGCAGAGACAAAACACCCATGCGATTACACTGCCTATCGTGGCCGCTAGAACTGCAATATACCAGTACCACAGGAAAAAGTACACCTTGGCATACAGAACGTTAGTAGGCAGAATGCACTCTATCCAGTAAACGACATTCGGGTTGCCCATGTGTCTAATAGAGAGGTTGCAGTACACGCGTAATGGAAACAGCACCGTATTGTCACGTACAAGACCCCAAAAAAGATACTCTCCATTTAGTACGTAATTAATAACGGCAACCTGACCCACTATGTTCGCTACCTGTGCTAGTTTCATTCCAAAGTAAATCACAGTCAGGAGCTTGCCAGTCTTGCCATACATATCCACAAACGTGTTCCAGCACCAGGTGGGTACCAGGAAGAGTACCGCCTGGATCAACAGCAGTAACGGTACCCATTGGTACCGCGTAATTGACTTGTCCATTTTGGGGTGGTATGTGTCAAAAGTGTACGTGCCATTTACAAAACAGAACGATTCAACAAAGTCAGCCCATGTAACCGGATCAGCTGCTAGTTCGTCGCCCCATGGCGGCACAACGCAGTGGATAGGGTTGCCAATGTATTGCTTCAGCAAGGCCATGCTGATTGAAAACAGTAGTATGCATACGGTGGTGCGACAATTGAGTCGATCGGCAGGATCTAGGAAGCACGAACTTTTCAAGAACCAATCCACAAACGCGAACATGACTGACGCTTGTCGCGCAAGATCACAATTTATATACACTTATTGCAGTAGGGCATAGGGGGCGTTAATATAGAGCTGGGGATTCTCGGGTGGAAATAGCTTCAGGACTGCTCGTTTGATGTAGGCATCTTCGCAAGCCATGCGAGACACTGGATCGACTTCGAGAAAGTCAATGACGTCCACAGGGCTCAGGTTCTCTTTCCAGGCTTGTCGCTTGAACGCCTTGAACAACATGTGTCTTGGAATGAGACCGGTGAGATACTTCACAGTGAGCGTGTGGTATTCCTCTTGACTGCTCAAGCAGATGTGCAGGTTTTCCTCCTCCAGCGAGTATCGGCATCCCGAGCAGTTTTTCTTTAAGGCCTCTGCCAATAGAGGTTTAGCCGCATTGCAGAATGCATCAAGGAAGGCGTCTTTAGCACTTTTGTTCATGATCGAAAGCAAAAAAGATGGAAATGATTGGTTAGTCGTACAGAACACCTATTTATGTTTGAAAAATACAATCATGTAAATAACGGTATCGTATTCCAAACGGCATGTAAATATCTTTACCGTAGTAATAACCGGCATTCAAACGAATCAGTAATTTCTTCCACGCGTTCGAAGATTTTCGTCGACAAAACGAGCCACTACTTAACGCCGATCAGTTTCTTAAAATATCATTATTTTGGCTGAACCGAGAATGTGCAAAATGGCAATCTATGGCTGCCTCTACTACTTCACCGCCCTGCAGCAAGTTGTGGGGTACGTGCTGCTGCTGCACCACATCGACGGCGCCGCCGAGCTACTGGGCGCGCCTCTGCTGCAGTGCTACTACCCGGATCCGCGGCCCGCTGATCAAGTGCCGACTTCACCCACCCGTCTCGCCAGTGGCGGCCAAGCTCCGGCCCAAGCCTCACCGCTGCCGCGCCCTTACTCCGCCGCCGTTGTTGACTATGCCGCCGCCGACGCTGCCGACTCCACCGAGGCGCTGAACGGTTCGCTGAGGTGGAACGAGCTGTCGCCCACCCTTCGCCGCCAAGACGCTCTGCCGCCGACTCCGGAGGTGGTGGACGAGCAGCCCCTCATCGCCCTCGCTCAAGCCGCCGCCCAAGGTCGCTGTGCTGTTTGCTGTGTCTGTAAAAATTCATGTCTGTCTCGTTTAGTGGCGCCCGAAGACGACGACGGCCTGGCGGATGCCGAGAACACGAGCCCCGTGACCGCCGTTCGCGCCCACCGAGCTGCTGCGCGCCGTTCCACTGCTGTGCCGCTCGACCGCCGCCGCACGCCCCTCTCCGTTCGTCGCAACCCCCAGCTGCCCCGATACTGATGCCCGAGAAGCGTTGGGGTTGACGTCCACCGGGTGTGCCTGCCCGCTCGTTTGCGCGCTTGTGCGCCGCGCTCCTGTGCTGCGTTTTGTCAGCGCCTCATGTGCGTCTAGGCCTCGCTACTGCGTGCGATCGGTCGCCGCGTTGACGAAAAATTACGAAAAGCCGTTACTGCCACGTGTTCGACTCATGCAAACGACCCTGCGTAGTTCTGTGTATTAGGAACAAACAGCGCCGGTTCTATTGCTGTAAAATTGGCTTACGTAGGTACACGAATGTCCGTTCTATTGCTGCAAAATCCGCACGTAGGTCGGTTCAATAGACATTTTGACGCCGATTGAATTCGACGCCGCATGTTTGATCGCTGTGTAATATTCGCACGTAACGACGTAGATGCACTTGAGCGGATCGGATCCTGCCGAACCGCGCCCCTGCCCTAGAGCGCCCGATCGACCACCTCAGAGCTCGCGACCTGAAACGGCCAAAAGTTACGCCCAAATAAAAAAATAAAAAATGACGCCCAAAAAGTTATGCCCAAAATCTAGGCCGCACGGGCGTAACTTTGCGGCGTAGATGGGGGGGGGGGTATACTACTTTAGACACCAGTTACTACTATGTTTGCACGAGAAAAGGCAGCCAATTCCTGACTCGCAATGATGCAGATGTCTACTGCAGGACTATGACCTCCACATGGATAGAGGTCTACTACAGGTGGCGTAAATGCTCCATTACTGCACCCTGGGCACTATAAATCTAACACCTATTAACTTGAGGTCTGAGGTGCTATTAGAGAGAGAGAGAGAGGCACTGTTCTAGGAGGTCACTACAATTTAAAACTCAAGAGAGCACATCGTGAAGCAAATTGTGACGTCAATAGCTCGAAATTGCTGTGTTGTTGGTCCATTTATTTTCCATTGCAGGGTTGATTCAAAGTACAGGGTGAGCCACGTAAGTGTCTGGGCCCAGGGGTAGTTTGGGACCCCATCGACCAATCTTTGGCTTGGTATTGTATGGATGGGGTCTCTACGCAGAGTCTCCAAATCAGCGTCTTTTGAATGTTTTGTGACTTGGCGGGCCCCTTTCCCCGCCAAGTTCGTTGTCTCGCGCGTTCCAGTCATGTCTTGCCCAACTGCAGTGACGCATGGGTCATGTCTTTCACTATACACGCCACGCTACCGCTGGCACTCTGTTGTGGTGTAGCGTAGCAGCAATCCCAGCAAGTTTCTCAACAAAAGCAAACGTCGCAATCGTCAAAGCACGAAAACAGAGGGCAAAAGCTAGCTAAATGCAGAAGTAAACAACGCAAAGAAAGCAATGCAAAACAAATGTGTTGAAGTTCAGCAGTATTTATCTTCAACAGTATGACTCATTCCCTACATTTTGATTCAGAGAAAGGCCAAAAGGGAAGACAAATTCACAAAAAAAGGAAGAATGCAACGGAAGAAAGGCGAATAGGCCTGGCAGAAAGGCAATGCAGCGCGGGGGAGAAAGAACCAATGGCGGAAAAGGGGGGAAAGGCAATGGTGGGGTGGGGGGGGGGGGAGCTGTCGGCGAACCTGGACAAAAACAAAACAAAAAATCTGACCTGTCTTTCGAAGTTAGAAAGCAAAAGAAAGAGTAGAGTGAACAATCGATGTTACTCAGAAATCAATGTATGTTACATGTATTTGGTCGAAACCCCCAGCTCTCTGAGAAAAAAATGTTGGAAATCAGTCAGATTCGGATTCGTCTTCAGAGCTGTCGTTCGTAGCAGATTTTGGCGGTCCGCAACATGGGATGTTGTCTAAAAGGCGAGTAATTTATTAGCAAAATGAAAATTTATTTTATTTTGCAGACGTCGAATAAATGCGTTCTTTATTATATTTCGTCTCAAAACAAAATCTCTATGTGCTCACCGAGCCTCACACCACATTGTCTTTGAGAAAAGAGCGCCTGCAGAATAGACCACTCAAGCCTCATAGAATTACTCAAACATAAGCACATCTGCAATCTTTTGATGTTCATGACAAAGTAGGTTACTACACTATGCAGAAGTTCAGTCTCCTACTCTTTATACTTATCTTCTTCTTTTTACCAGAAAGGTTGAAGCAATTGCGTTTATATTGATTTTTAAGACAAAGCTCACCAAACAACCGAAAAAAAATTGTGGCTACATATTTTCTTTTGTGTTGAAGATTGTTTCACTTCCTACCCAAAAGAAGCACCATACAAATTGATTGTGTATCTCGTTTTCCTCAGTTGCTCTTCTCCTCGCACCTCCACCTACTCATTTGTACAATTGAAATCAATAATTTTTTCGGACGGATTTTTTTTCAAAAATCAATAATTTTAATTAAAAAATCGGACGAAATTTGGCGACATCCACAGGCCGCCTCGCTCTCCCGACTTGACCCCTTGCGATTTCTTTCTCTGGGGACATCTGAAGTCCCTCGTCTACCAAGAGAAACCCAGAGACTTGGAAGACATGAAGCGGAAGATTTGCAATACGTTCGCTTCCATTGAACAAGAAATGTTTGATCGCTCTCTTGTTGAATTTAAGACAGGGTCGCGAAATGTGCTGAATTTGGAAGCGCTCATATTGAACAGTTCGATCGATCGCTCTCGCTGATGTTTTGGCATGAAATTGCCATGGTGTTGCCGTTCAAATGCAACAAACCGCTTGAAAAAAATTCGCTTCCTAGCGTGAGTTGTTAATTTTTAAAGTTGGCGGGGTAAGGTAACCCTGCCACACCCTGTACTACAATCCTGCTCCATTCCTTTCTGGCATTCCACCAAATGACGAACTGTTCGACAACATTTGTGTAGTGCGTCCAGCCATTTGTGTACTGCCCCAATGTGTGCGTACGTGCGTGCGTGCGTGCGTGCGGGCGGGCGTGCGTGCGTGCGTGCGTGCGTGCGTGTAGTGATGTCACCAAAATTGCTGATAAATTAGTATTTTAAGTTTTTACTACTAAAAAAGTCCAAATAATTCTTATTTAATTTTCAGTTCTTAAAATATTCGATCTGATTTTTTTATTTAATTTGTAAAACTTGAAGAATTCTGAAGAATTATTTAAACTATGTAATTAACTAATTCTTAACTGGGTATTTTTTAAAGTGTGCATTTGGGGTGCATGTACATACTTCTGTGGTAGCATTCTTCTTCTTCTTCTTTTCTGAGGCCGGCTCCAACGTCGGCCATGCCAGCGGCTGACGCCGGAGCAGAGAGCGTCCGCGCTTGGGCGCTATAAACCCTCCATCAGCCAAAAAATAGAAAAACATTTCACCCCACAGGAACAGATACAAGACCTGCCGTTGGGTGAAGATTCGGGTGGGCATTTGACTGCCCAGAAAGAGGTTATCCGTCAGCCAGGGAAACAGGAGTAACCTGCCGCCAAAGGATAGAAATTGACTAGGCAGGCAGCACGTTGCTCACCTAGTGTTAGGGTTAATAGTCGGACGCCACCCCTTTCGGGGCCGCGTCCTAGAAGTCGGGCGACACCTTGTCGTCCTCGACGGCCTCGTCGGCCACCGCGGATGGCGTGGTGTCCTTGTCGGCCACTTGCAGGGCCCCAGTGGAGGCCACCAAGGCGTCCTCCTCCGAGGTCGCTGGGGAGACGAGCCCCAAGAGGTCATCCTCTGCCAGCTGCTCAGCTGCGGCTGCGGTAGCATGCATGCACGCAAGAATGCCACAAATCCATGCCCATCACCTTGGGGCTCCTGTGAGGTCAACTACTGTAAGGTGGAGGACCCCAGTACACCTTCTTTAAGTGCAAGCAAGTCTTTATATGAAGTGGACTCCTACACATTGAAGAGAAGAGAAGTATCTGATGCGGTGCGCGCATGTCAATGCACTGTAGATGTCACACCTCAATGACGTAGACCCTTGAATTAAACTTTCGAGCGAACTTTGAATTTACCAATGTGTCAATTGGGCTGTACACGAGGCTGAGTGTGGGGTGGGGGACTTTAGATTTGTGATGGAGGGTTTTTGTGGCTACTGATGCGCACAATGCTCTGCACACTCTCACACCATACCAAAAGTGGGGTGGTAGCCAGCCATTTGTTGAGTTATACTGGTACTTTTTAGGGATGAGCACGGGCCTGCACATCTCGGCCCGGCCCGGCCCGCCAGATAGTCCAGCCCGTCCCGGCCCGGCCCGCACCCTCAAAATCCAGGCCCGGCCCGGCCCGGCCCGTCCAACTGCTCAATATCGCAGGCCCGGCCCGGCCCGGCCCGCAACACGAAATAAGTACAGCTACTACAGTGTACAATTTACTGAAATACCGTATGCCAATTGGCGTGATTTACTTAACGGAATGGCGCATCCACCTCTCAGAATCGCAGTTCACAACCATTTTACGGCCTTTGCACCCTTTGAGCGCGAAAGACGCGCGTCATAGAATACAAAGTTGCTAATACGGTGCAGAATAGTCGCAGATACTTACAATGCATTACATAGGTAGCTATCTACGTTGGCCAGCCAAGAACGTCCGGCCCGGCCCGGCCCGGCCTGGCCCGCACCCTCAAAACGCAGGTCCGGCCCGGCCCGGCCCGCAAAATGGGCCTGGAATTCCGGCCCAGCCCGGCCCAAGGGCCGGCCCGGCCCATGCTCATCCCTAGTACTTTTTGGTCAAAAATGGGTATAAATAGGGTCTAAACAGTGTTATTTACCTGTTTTATGGTCATATAATATAATATTATGGTCTATGGTCATATCCCTTGGGAAAATTCTGGGGGGGGGGGGTTGGGGGGGGGGGGGGGTTGGGGGGGGCGGGGGAGTTGGGTGGGTGTTGGAAAAATTCTTCAGGGCCCCCAACCCCCCCCCCAGTTACAGGTATGTCTCACACCATCACTCACACTTACCATCCAGCACACAGATTACTTCATTGCACTCGATTAATATCAATGTCAATTTCAATTTCAATTAATTACAATTTAATTAATTTAATTAATTTAATTTAATTTTATTTAAGTCAATTTAATTTAATTGAATTTCAATTTCAATTAATTTCAATTAATTTCAATTTCAATTTCAATTTCGATTAATTTCAATGCTTAAGGATAAGGCCCAATCTGGGAGGAAATTTTCTTATTCTGGGACCAAAATTTCTGTGTCCCCGACCAAAATTTCTGAGAAAACACATGCTTAAGAATAGGGCCCAATCTGGGAGGACAATTTCTGTGTCTGGGAGCAAAATTTCTGGGCATTTGAGCAAAATTTCTGGGTTTCTTTGCCATTTTTAGTTTTGTAATGAATTGTCACATCTTTGATTTTTTTCTAAGGAGAACACTCCACCTTCTGCCATTTCGAAAGCAAAGCGACAATTTGGTAGGGCGCCTTACAGTATACACTAACCTTATGGTAAAACCGCAAAGGCAATCTACCATATATTACTAAAGCAGAACCTTGAGTTTGTTTGTTTGTCAGCAATGCAGCACAGAGAGTTGTGCTGGTTGGATTGAACTGAAATTTTGTATGAAGCTTGCTTGGCACATTTCACTGTTAAAAATACGAGTGGCACTACTGAAGCTCCGTAATTCGGGAGATATGCACATTGCGCGTATGTGTTACATCGAATTTGAGAATTCAGTGCCAAATTTGCTTGGGATATACTGTACACCCTATAATTAGCCGCCCAGGGGCTGTTCGAGCTCCAGGAGGCTGTATAATTATAGGGGGGCTAATTGTAAGGGAGGGGCTTATAAACTGGAAGTGTCAATGAGTGGGAAGTTGTGTGGGAAAAAAGGCGCGTGGAGGCGATTTTTAAGGGAAAAGGGCGCTGTGCACACACGCTTGTACACTCTAACACACTCTCACACAGTGTCAGATACACATACGTGTACATACATACACATACGCGACCATACATACACCCAGACATGGAAACATGTGCCTTTTAGAGGATGGTCCATTTAGGAGGGGCGTAATTATAGGGGGGGGGCTTATTAACTCAAAGTGGTCTTGGGAAGGTGTATTATTATAGGGGGGGGGGGCTAATAATAGGGGGCTAATTATATGGTTTACGGTATGCAATCGACCATGCTGATCACGAGTCTCACACCCGTTTTCCAATGCGATACCGCAATCGCAAGACACAACACATTGAACATACAGGGTGTATCAAAACTATATGCACTCCCCCCCTTAGGGAAATCCTGGTTGGACGGATTTAGCTGAAATTCAACGTGGGCCAAACAACAATACAAAACAAAAATACATGACCAAATTAAATTTCATGCAAATCGAACAACCAAGCATCGAGATATGAGCAATCATCCAAGGTACACAGAAAAAAAAACATTACTGCATGTTTTATGGCAACAATTTCTCGTTGAATGGTAAACAATTGTTTTAAACGAGTGTCGATGGCCATGTCGTGCTTACGAAAGGTCAACGACACTGACTAAGCGCGTCGAAGCGGTTGCAGTCACTTTTCGACTGGCAAGCGGCGCAGGTGCAGCACAGTTCATCGCCAGAAAATGGGTGGCTCAGAAGCTGAAGCGATCGGAACAATGGGTCACCGAGCACTGGAACAGAGAGCTGCATGACTTGGCCATAGCTGACCGATCTGACGTCGGCCGACCACTGCTGATTCGCCAGGAAACGGGTGTAGTGGTGACAGCAAGTCGAAATCTCGAAAGATCGAGCTGCCACAAGCTTACTGACAAGATGTGTCACTGTACCTTGGATGACTGCTCCTATCTCGACGCTCGGTTGTTCGATTAGCATAAAATTTAATTTGGTCATGTATTTTTGTTTGGCCTACATCCATGTATTGAATTTCAGCTAATTGAACCCGTATTTTCCTAGGGGAAGGGGGAGGGGTGCATATATGTAGTTTTGATACACCCTGCACAATGTGATACAATACAATGGATGTGATGCGAGTTGCGCTTGACGGATGGACCTGAAATTTGTGTGTAGCTGGCTTGAAACATTTTACCATCGGATTGGCATCGGTTTCACCATAGCTACCGCAAACCGTGAGATATATGCAAATTGCACATGCATGTCACAATATACATCGAATTTGAGAATTCAGCGTCAAATTTTATCGGGGCGAATGTATTTGACCGTGGTGATCACAAAGCTCACATCTGCTTTCCAATGTGATGCCACAATCACAAGATACGACACGTCAAAGTTGATAGCCCTTAAAGCGTAGCCCCCCTTCATATGAAGTGGTGCCTTGACCCCCCTTCGTGACCCCCCAAAAAAAATCGCTTTACTAAGAAAAAAAATATCTCCAGCAAAGGATTTGCATTACTAGCAACGGAATAGGGTCAGGTTCCTAGCCGTGACCCCCCATTTCTAAACCTGTTGCTTCACTAGAGTAGCTAAGGCTAGAAAATCTTCCAAACCATGTTTCTGCACTAGAAACCATCAAGTATAGGACTTGCGTTTGCTAGTACAGCACATTGGTTATGCACTCTCTGGTTTCAGGCTCCTGTTGGCAAGCGCTCCTCTGTGAAGTTTTGTGAAGTTTTGAACAAGGTTTAGGGACTTGCATTCAGGGTTTCTCGAAGTGCAGTAGGAGGGTGTGATAACCGTTTGCTTTGCTAGTGTTGCGATTCGGTCAACAGTTGCTGTCAGACATGTCTTGCGCTGTGGTTTGGAAAAAGTTGCTATGCTAGCTTTGTGTTGCATGGCGATTGTGTTTCTAGCAATGGTCCAGTTTGGTCATACCTACACTCGCTCGTCTACCATACTTTGCCCTTCGCTAAAACGAAAGGCAACACTAGCAATACGTCGTTCATCAGTTTAAGTTTAGATGTCGTGAACTTCAAGGGTACCCTTCACAGGTGCACACTGACAATCACGCTTTGCTAGCAATGGACCAGTCTCAGACATTGAAAGACGCAGAACAAGCGCATGCACAGCAGCAGGTGCAGCACGCAGCACAGCAGTACCTATACCCTGTTATACTGCCCTATACACAATCAAGTTGGTTAAGCACTAATAGAGAAGCTGAAGAAGTCAGACGGATCAGATTGCTGGCAAATACAGATCCGGGCAGATGTCTCTTGGTGAACAGGGGCGTATGCGCCCGCGGACGCGTTCCCGGGACGCCAGGGACGCTTTTGCGCCCCAACGTTATAAGATGCTCTAGCGGGACAGAGGGGATGAATGCAATCTGGCCAATGAGTGCGCTAGGCAAGCCACTCTTGACCACGCGCGCCCGCCCCACTGCACTGCGTGTGCCGCGCTGCCCACGCCGCCCCCTGGGGCGCTCTCAGGCGCGGCGCGCGATTGGACAGCGCATGGTTCCATAGGCGTCCTTTCATCCTTCCCTTTGCCTACCCTTTAGCGTTGGGGCGCGTTCCGCGCCCAGGGACGCATCCAGGGACGCAAAACCAAGAGACATCTGCCCGAAACTGTAGCAATCTAAAGCATTTGCCAATCAAAGCAAAGGTACTGGTTATTTTGACGTTAATGCTTGAATGCTCTATCCATCACATTCTAGACCTATCGCGAGTGCCAAGGGCACATGCAACGAGTGCAAACCAAAGTGATTTGCAAAGTTTGCAGAGTGTCCTTGTGCATCAACGGCGGTTGCTTTGCCAGATTCCATGAAGAAGAGAAGTATCTATTTAGTGATCCAACAATGAAGGACAAGCCAATTGCTAGGAAATCTCAAACCTATTAGTGCTTAACCAACTTGATTGTGTATAGGGCAGTATAACAGGGTATAGGTACTGCTGTGCTGCGTGCTGCACCTGCTGCTGTGCATGCGCTTGTTCTGCGTCTTTCATGTCTGAGACTGGTCCATTGCTAGCAAAGCGTGATTGTCAGTGTGCACCTGTGAAGGGTACCCTTGAAGTGCACGACGTCTAAACTTAAACTGATGAACGACGTATTGCTAGTGTTGCCTTTCGTTTTAGCGAAGGGCAAAGTATGGTAGACGAGCGAGTGTATGACCAAACTGGACCATTGCTAGAAACACAATCGCCATGCAACACAAAGCTAGCATAGCAACTTTTTCCAAACCACAGCGCAAGACATGTCTGACAGCAACTGTTGACCGAATCGCAACACTAGCAAAGCAAACGGTTATCACACCCTCCTACTGCACTTCGAGAAACCCTGAATGCAAGTCCCTAAACCTTGTTCAAAACTTCACAAAACTTCACAGAGGAGCGCTTGCCAACAGGAGCCTGAAACCAGAGAGTTCATAACCAATGTGCTGTACTAGCAAACGCAAGTCCTATGCTTGATGGTTTCTAGTGCAGAAACATGGTTTGGAAGATTTTCTAGCCTTAGCTACTCTAGTGAAGCAACAGGTTTAGAAATGGGGGTCACGGCTAGGAACCTGGCCCTATTCCATTGCTAGTAATGCAAATCCTTTGCTGGAGATATTTTTTTTCTTAGTAAAGCGATTTTTTTTGGGGGGTCACGAGGGGGGTCACGGGGGTCAAGGGGGGCTACGCTTTAAGGGATATGATGTGATATGATACAAATACGATACAATTGATACTATACGAGTTGTGCTGGATAGATTGAGCTGAAATTTTGTGTGTAGCTGGCTTGGAACATTTCACTTGCAAATAAGAGTGGCACTACAGAAGCTGCCATAATCCGTGAGATATGCAAATTGCGCGTCTTTGCTTCAATGTATACCATTGAAACATTATACCACTGCGTCAAATAGTCCATTCACACTCAAGAACTTTATGGTCGGACGTTTTAGAATTTGCTCTTGGAATTTTGGCACTGCTTAATTTTTGAGGTTTTTTGCGATTTTCTCAGTATCCCTGGGGTGGTGCATCACGGCACAACTACCATTTGAAAGCCCCTTCTTTTCTGCGTCGATTGATGTAAAAACATTTAAAATTGACGATCAAGACAGCAGTGAAACAAGCGCTCAAAGATGTTGCGCTGACAAGTCATCAACACAGACATGTGCTCCTACAGCCTTTAAAAAAAAAAGCCGTGATCCCGTGCATCCAGCGACAATGGCCATTCGAAAGCCCGGTTTTTCTGCGTCGATTGATGTAATAGTAACTAAAACTAGCGATTGAAACAGCAGTGAAACAGGCGACGAGATATGGTATACTAAAAAGTTGACAGGACAGAATTTTGTGACTAACTCATTGTAGCATCAACAGAGTTGGGAAATGGTAGACATGTAGGATTTGTACACAGAATTACAAGCAGTTACTGGATGCACAGTTTGGTGTGAATCAATAATTTTGTTGCGAAGCTTGCAGCAGTTCTACAATGGGTAGATCAATGACATCAAATCAAATCGTCGGAATCGTGTCTGCCGATTTTTGCTTCTTTTGTCGTTCTGCCAGTGTGCCTTCTTTTGCCACTGGCTGACACACTTGCTGCAGCAGTGTCTGCAGCTCTGAGTACTTCTCCTGTGCTGTTTTCTAATGTCATGTATTGGGATTGTTGTGTTGGGTGTGTGTTGGGAGTGTGTTGGGATTGGCCAAATAAAACCAAACCGAACCGGGGTCATCCTGAACAAGGCACTGTAAAATCTGGGGATAGGTAAATTTCTGGAAAAATCATTCTGGTAAATCCAAATGAATTCAGAATACTTGCGTGAACGACCCAGAATTACAGTATAGTAGTTACCCTCATATTAGCCCCCCCCCCTCCCCATCATCAGAGACTCTTCCCTAGAGGCTCTTTAGTTTATTAGTCCCCACAAAGTTTATTAGTTTTAGTGCCAAACAACCTAGTGCCCACGTGCCAAGTGCCCACATACCAAGCGAGTGCCCACACATGTATGCAATCACGCATGCACGCACTCACGCACGCACACACACGAGTACGCATACCAGCACGTACGCACACACGCGCGCACACGCCTCATTTACAGTGTTCACCTCAAAATCCAGATCTGCATCAACCTCTGTGGTTGGATTGTCATCTACAATTCGAGACTGAGCTCTTCGTTTTTGAAGTTCGCTGCGTTTTCTTGACCAAAAACTGGCTATCTGGCGCCACGTAAGGAGCTCTGCTTGAAGAAACCGATCTTTGCCATTTAGTTGGACAGTTTCCATCAATGTTGCAGCCTTTTTAGGATCCATTTTTCAATTTGATCGTGCTCCGCGGTCAAATAAATCAATAAGCCAACTTTTGACATTTGTCAATTGTCAGCAATAGTCAAGCAATTGTCAGCTGACACAAAGCCTGTCTTTCTATGGAGTAGGGCACTGCAACTGTAATTAGCGCAACACGTTGAAAACACTTTGCTTTTAGAATTACATGGCGCTGCTAGCTACCACTAAACTGGGGTACATACCTCATACATGCAAGTGGGTGGGAAGGGGGGTCCAGATTTCCTCCCAACCCAACCCCCAGAATGTAGGTATATGCAGCTGCAATTGGCGCCCCTTCAGCTTACCCCTTGCCTCATCCCACTGGGATACAAAGCCCTGAGTCAGTCCTGTCAATTTTTTAGTATACCATATTTCGTCGCTTGTTTCACTGCTGTCTTGATTGTCAATTTGAAATGTTTTTACATAAATCGACGCAGAAAAGAAGGGGCTTTCAAATGGTTGTCATCGCTAGACGCACCGCATGTCGAATTTGGGGGAACACATTGGGTTCGGAGAAAGAGTCCGTTTTGCCAACTTGTGAGTACGCATTTTGCGCTTGTCTCACTGCATCCTCAACGCAAATTTTAAATGTTTTTTACATCAATCAATGCAGAAAAGAACGGACTTTTGAACGGTTGTTGTCGCTGGATGCACCGGATGATGGATTTGGGGAACGGCCATGAGTTAGGAGCAAATGACTGTGTTGGTGACTTGTCAGCGCAAAATCTTTGAGCGCATGTTTCACTGCTGTCTTGATCGTCAATTTTAAATGTTTTTACACCAATCGACGCAGAAAAGAAGGGGCTTTCAAATGGTAGTTGTGCCGTGATGCACCACCCCAGAGATACTGAGAAAATCGCAAAAAACCTCAAAAATTAAGCAGTGCCAAAATTTCAAGAGCAAATTCTAAAACGTCCGACCATAAAGTTCTTGAGATGTGAATGGACTATTTGACGCAGAATTTCATGAGGATTTCAGAAATTGCCTTAGTTTCCCACTCCTTCGCTTAAAACAATTTTTATGGTGCAAAAACCAAAACCATTGCCAAAAAATGCAAATATGCCAATTTCTCACCACACATTTTGAAAATCGAAAAACTAAGTTGATTTTCGTGATCAGCGTCAAAAGTTGGTCTAGGTAGCCAAGTTTCGGCTAAATTGAAGCAATTCGGGGCAAAATGTCCGCCCCAATGGCAAATTTGCAAAAATTGGTTTTTACAAAAAGCGAGTCTTAAGCTTGGATGCACGCTCAATACTGATAGACTTTAAACAATGGGCCAAGAAAATAATTAAAAAAAGGTACAAATTACACTGCTGGTGTCGTTGGGTGTACTGGGTTTTAACGGCTAGTCTACACAAAGTCAAAACTTTTTTGCGCAATTAAGAAAATGCTGAAACTTGGCACGTATCTAGATGAACTAGATGAAGGTTTGAGGTATAGCATGTTAGGATTTCAAGAAGATTGGTCAACGTGGAAGCAAGTGGCGAGCGAACAAATTTGGCCCCGACACTGGGGCCCACCCTATATGTACATAGACGATGCTGATGGTGCAATGCTAACTTTAATTAGATTAGATGGTCCGTTTTTTTTTTTAGAATCGGATGGAGGATGGGCTGCTTCAGTGATCTTGACTCACATTTAGCTTTGTTATTTAAATTTAACAATTTAGCTCTAATTTAATTATGCATTTGCAATGCGCAGTTTTGGCTTTTCTGACAAAAGCAAGGCTTTGTAGTATTTTGCAATGCAACAACAGTGCACAATGTATGCAACTGTCAACAAGAGGAGATAATAATGGGGCGTCGTATCGTTGAAACGTGTGCGTCGAGTTCACCGATTCCAAAGGAATCGGCACTGCTAAGTCTACCAGGAAGTCTACACCGTCTAATCCATGCTGATGCACAGAAATTTTGAATAAATTCAAACAAAGTGCTCCTTGAAGCAACCTGGTTTAAATTTCTTTTATGGCTTCTGAAATGCACGTTTGTCAACTACAGCTGAAATGCACCCTTGGGGCCAATTTCAAATTACTATAGGTTCCTCCGTCCAATGCCCGACCCAATTCAGATCTGCTGATGGGGAGTATCTCGCATTTGATCAGTGGGCTTCTGGCGAGACGCCTCTCTTAGTTGACCCTCCTTCACCAAACTGCAAAGGCAGCGAGCAAAACTTGGAGCAATGCTATGGTCATCGCCTCTCTCAGTTGACTGCGTTCATATCGGCTAGCTACCCTAGTGACAATCTCACCAAATGTCGCGAAGTCGAAGTGAATTGCGTTGCAGCCGTGGAACCTCCAGCGAATGCAATCCAAGCCTCCTACAGGTGTTGTACTCGTCATAAAGTTTACCACTACAAATACTGTAGAGTTTACTTTACATATCATAGTGTTCAGATTTTACTTATGTACAGCATCATGAGTTTGCATAATGCAAGGAGGAACATTGTCTATTCTCTGTATATACTGTAAACCCAATAATTAGCCTTTTGTGGGCAAATTGTTTCGTACGAGCAGTAGGAGGGGTGTAGATATAAAGGGAAGGCTAAATAAAGGTGGGGGGTAATAAACCGGAAGGGTCGATGTGTGGAGAGAGGAGCTGGCGAAAAGCGCGTGGAAGGTTTTTAAGGGCAAAATACACTGCGCAGCGCACATACATACGTTGTACATCGGTACATTCTAACACACTCACACACACTCTCCTCACGTAGGTATGTGCACATACATGTTCATTCGTTGAGGCCGTGGAAGTCGCAGTCCAAGGAGCCGCGCCCCTCACTAGACTGGGGCCTCCGGTGGCCGGGACTGACCGAGGAGCCCACCGACTACTTCCAACGAAATCACTTGGATTTGTGCGAGGCGTCTAGAGTGGAAGCTTTCCCACTGCCAGAGTGCTCGGGATACGAAGTGACGACGGACCGATGGTAGGTACTGTATGTACGAACCATAAATACATGTATACTGTACATGTACTGTAAGATCAACGAACATCGCCCTAGGCGCGAACGAGTTCAGATGCACATTGGGAGGGTGGAGAGCCTGCTACTAGCGCAGAACCTTTAGGACGTTTAACAAAGCGACACTCAGCTGTGAGAAGTTTGCCTTCAAAGAAGCAAGGCCAACAGGGAACGCTAGTAAAGCGTGCAGACATCTAGCTGGCGAATTCAATCGAGTATCAAATATGCTATTCAACAACTACGCTTCAAAGCACCAGTGCCAGTTCTGCTTGGACTACTTTCGAATACGTAAGTTTCTGATTCGCGAGCTTTCGTTAAGAAGAATCTTGTTTACGAATAGCAATACGTCTTTTTTTGGGCAACCACAGAACTCAGCAACATAAAATTTGAAACGGCCAAACAGCAAGTCATTATCACTCTGTCACCCTGTCAGAACCTACTATATACATATACTCACCAAAAAGGCTGAAGACTTTTTTAAACTTTGTTATTTTAACTTAAACAAAAATATTTTAACTAAAACATAAATACTTATTTAACACTTTTTAATTTATTAAGAAGTCTAACAACTTATTTAACAGTTTTTTAATAAATTATAAGGTCCTTTGTTATTTTTTTAATTAGAAACGTTTTTTTAATTAACAAATATTGTTTAATTAAAAATGTATTTTTTAATTGCATTGCGATTGCGATTACTCCACATTGCGATTACTCCACTAGTTGATGACAGTAGCTCATCCGAGAAGCACAGACTGATCATCCTCGACCTTGTCGACATCCTCCATCAGCAGCTGGTCAACCGCAAACGCGTCTGAATCCACGCTTTTCAGCTACTAATGTGTTCCAGTTGGTGTTTGTATAGGAGGTTCACATAGCGATGCGCTTCTCTAAGTATTAGTGAATTGAAATTTAATAGACGGCTTGCTATTGTGAGAGACGTTCCTGTCAATCAGTTTGAACATCTCACGCAAGCAGGAAATCACTGAAATTGCAGCACAAAATAGGAGCCATGCTATCACTTGAACTACAATCTAAATGCAGTGTTAAGCTTCTTTGTACAACTTTGTCAAAACTACTTATGTATGCAATGCTTCTTTCATGTCAACAAAGGCAGCAAATCGTGCATACTTTATAGTAAATATACTTTTTTAAGTGTGTTGTTAAAAAGTGTTGAAAAAGTATGTGTAATACTCAATTAACTTATCATTTTTAATTAAAAACATTGAAGGACTTATTTAACAGTTTGTTAATTAAAAAAGTTTTTCTCAGACATACATTTGTAACACTTTTTGTTCGTTAACTGTACATAAAAAAGTATTTTGACTTTATTAATTTTTTATCTTTTTGTTTTTGGTGACATGGCTATGCTTCAGCTAGTATTAATGGCAAATCGACCATTAAATGTGAAAAAAGTGATCAAAATCACCAAAACTCGTCAATTTTGACTGCAAAACTAGCATTACCATTCAAAATGTTTAGGTTGAAAGTATAGAAGCCCCCCTCCAATAGTGCCCCCCTCCAGTAGTGCCCCCAGGTAAGGAGAGGTTTAAATAATAATGCCCTGGGGCACTATTGGAAGATTTATGGTAAACCATTTTGTGAATGGATGCTGTGCTGCGAGTCAAGTAGTGAGCCACAGTCTTGTTTTTGAACCTGATAAGCTTTGTCAGTGTTCTTTAGCGCCACGAGCCATGTGTACACCCTGGAGCCAGTTCAAGCTGGCGTCACCAGTGCGACACCCAATGGCCGTGGTCAAAAGCAAGCGGGGAGAGACGCTGGACGTTTACTACGTTAGCGCGAATCAGCAGCTCGTCAAACTCGTCTCAAAATTGGAACTGGAACCCGGAGCGAACAACGCCAGAGTGCCAGGGCAGTCAGACCACGCACACCACCCCCCCCCCCCCAACCCCCCTCCCGGCTCCCACCCCCAAACACCAGAAATTCTCCACGAGTGCCTCTGCTCCCTGTGATGTCACCCAATGGTGTCCACCCCTCTGCATATGTGTGACCGTGTATGGTGAAGTTGAACCAAGAGTTTTACAGCAGCTTTCCTTGGTTTATTGCTATGGGTACTGAGAATACCCGATAGCCTGGGTATAAGTGTATGAATTAAATAAAATGTTTGCCGCGCCAACGGAACGCTCGCTGAAACGTCTAGCGAACCTGGGCCCAAGCCACAACCTGGAAACAAAAACCTGCAGTGTTAACTTACAGCTGTACACAATCGTGTTCTTCAATTCAACTTCATCCTTACTCTTACGTAGTCGCTGTTGAGTGACACCGATTTTAACAGTTAATGTACAGGGAACGAAGATCTGCTGTACGTCCAGCTAGAGGCATCGGATGGCGACCCGACGTTGGCCCGGGAGGAAGTGCTGGGTGACGGCTTCGAGGGCCGTGTGGGCGTGGTCGACTACGACGCCGACTCGCGCGACATCTTCGTGCCGGGCACGCGCAACCGCCTCTACGTGCACAAGACGAGACTTTCTCGGCATGAGCAACGCACCGCGCATCCATGAACCGTTATTGATGTTGGATGATACAGATTGTATGTTGTACACTAATAGTAGTAAAGCTTTGTAAACGAACACGCACGCATACAACAAATACACCGTAATTTTTCAATAGTCTCCTCCTCCAATAGTGCCCGGAATGGTGCTGGACTGGACTGGACTGGACGTTTTATTCGGACAACCCATTACACAGCGTAAAGCCGTACACCATTGCGACAATGGGGGGAGGCCGATTGCACACCCAAACCGCGTCACATCATATCACGAAATAGATAAATCGGTTCATCAATTCACGCACACGGGTTTGACGAACTTCCTGTTTACCAGAGATTCAACGATATCCCCCGATTTTACAAACCTATAAAACGCTTTGTAGGGAAGGCTCACGACGTGTTCACTTAGCGCGTTCCACAGTTTACATGTTGAGTACAGGAACAGGTTTCCGATTGCCACCGTTCGCGCACTGAGATTCACCGTTTTGGAGTGTGAAAGACGAACACTTCGCCGAACTGGACCAGGGGGAGGGAGACAATCGGGCGGAATGTAGTGAATATTATTGTACAGTTTGTAGAAGAGAATCAGTCTCCGCGCCAAGACTTCTGGATAAAAAGTCAAAATTTTGGTGTTGCCTCAAGTTGTGGGATGAAGGTTTTCCGATTTAAGATTTTTCACATTGCCAGTACGCCACTCCGCCACTGATGTATCAGCTTCTTAACGCATGTTCGCTGCATAACGAAAAATCGCCAAAAAACAGTCCAGTGCCATTTTTTGAACAGACAATAGTATGTTTTGTGTGACTGTTTTCTTGCAAAAGATTGTTTTGCTGCAAGTAGGAATCGTTATGTTGCCTCTACTACAGAGGCACTTTCCCCGTGTTGTAGAATGTTGTACTGACCTGCCGTGCAGACAACCGTACAAGGTGTCACGATGGCATGCGGACGAAACTGCTGCTAGAATATTCTATGCACCTCTTCGACAACGTATTCTAGACACGTTTCTTGTGGCGTGAAGAGCAGCAAAGAGCGTCTGAAAGTGAGCAATTGGAGCAATCAATATTACAACGCCGCCATAGTCTAATCATCTGTTCATCTACAGCGGCGCTAACAGTAAATGAATCGGCTCTGTTCGTTTCAGCTACTCGGCTTCTTTATTGAATGGTGTCAGTTTCTTGTACCGGATTTGTATAAATCAAATGTCTACAGGATTTGTGTTGCGCAAACGCTCCACCTACATAGAGTTTTGCCATTCAAATACTACTCGGTTTTTCCATAAGAAGCATTTTTCGTACAATCAGGGATATTGTATGTGGACTAGACTGGACGTTTTATTCGGACAATCCATTCGTAGAGCCATACACCATTGAGGCAATGGGGGAGGCCGATTGCACACCCAAACCGCGTCGCCTCCGAATCATTACATACTGATACTAGCATCCTTGGTGAAACAGTAACTGTGTCTACAATGTTTGTGGGGCTGTGGCGTAGTCCGTAAGGCGTTGGATTCCTGACCGCGGGGCTCGATTCCTTGCTGAGCAAAACCACGGCAACCCCCTTGGGCAAGGTGTTAACCCACAATTGCTCCAGTCTCTGGCTGTTCCGTGT